>JABASI010000141.1:0-53489 GCA_019776505.1 Tomocerus nigrus | reverse complement strand
ATTATCCATGCGAAAAAGTTCCTAAAAATTGCGTATCTTTACGGTGGAGATACTCTGGGCTTTTTTGAAAGGGTCAAAAAAATTTTTCGCCCGCCCCCTCCCCCGCCCCCTTTAGTGCCCGGGGGAAGCCAGCTTTTGGATCTCGCAGGGTCCGGGGGAAGTTTGTCACATTTTGCATATATGTTACCTATACGGATTAACACTTGCAAAATGAAACTCTTTCCTGGTGCCCGGGGCGTAAACTAGATGTAACGTTATTTTCATTTAATTGTTTATTCCCGTGATGTAATGTAATACTTATTTGTACTAATGAAACAGTTTGTTAGTTACATATCTCCATATAAAACCACGCAATTGCGCATCTCATATATACTTACTTACTTATTAAACCTTCCAACTTTACTTACAATTAGTTACTTTACTTTGTCACTGTTGCGAAACAATACGAAATACGATTGAGAAATATCTTAAGTAGGTTCTGTTCCAATTTAAATCAAAAACTTTCTCTCTGAGCTTGTTTTCTCCCAGAGAGGCTTAAGGAACAAATAAAATTAATTGTTACTCTCCTTGGCTTGTCATGATAAGCGAAACTCTACAGTGTAATAGTTTACAAATGAAATTTAATCTCATGCAGAGATCCAAGACTTGCTGGAAAGCTTAGTTGTTAAGTTTAGTTTGAAAATTAATTTCTAGCGCAAATTCTCTAAGAACTCCTATAAATAATTGCCCTTTTAATTGACTTTAGCTTCTCTTCTGTACATCTAAAGGGCAGATGTCACACAATAAAGTTAAAACTTACAAAAACTGAAGAAGTGAAAGTCCAGTGAACGCTTCATCGTCAATCTTTTCAATTTTGTTGTTGCCCAAGAATCTGTAAAAAATATTATGTAGGTAAAAAGTAAGCGTTAGCTCAAAAAGAATAGTTATCTAAGTTTGAACTTTTAATTCACATTTGTACATTTACTCTGTTTATGAATTCATACGAAGGTAAGACTAATAATAAAATACGTTTAATAAAACCTCTCAAAGCAAAAATGGGATTTCCTTTCTTACAATTGCTTTTCCTCTTTCTTAATTTACACATTGAAGATTAATAAAAGCTATCTGTACAAAAAACTAACCAATTTTTAGGTCAGAAAGGTCTAAAAACTAAACACGTAGACGTATCTGTGGAAAATGTAACTGTTTTAAAAGATTCAGTGGTTGTATCCATTGTAGTATATTCATTGGTGGTCACGTAAGGCTGGGTAAAGTGAAGAAGACATGAAGAAGGATCATGTGTCCACATTGTGGTATCCAACGGAAGATCTAAAGTCTACTATATCTAACCAGGCAGACGACCCTAAGGGACAGTGTGGAGCAGAGAAAAAATCCTGAACTACATTTCTGGATGGCCTGGAGAAGGAAAGCCCATTTCTCACCCAATTTCAGCCAAAAAAACAAGTCTGAGATTCTTTTTGATCACTGAACCGCACCATGAAGAGCATCAATAGACTTCCAGCCACAAGTATGAAGTGCCTATGCGATTCACTTGAGATACTCAATAGGTCGTCCCAGTGTGTCGGCTTCTGTCAAATGACAGATCTAAATGAATCGAACTGTGAAAATTTACGACATTGGCCAGACCACCTCGAAACATAAGAGTCGTTATAAAGGCGTTTCGCTCTCATGGGGCGAATTAAAACATTATCCGTAGCAGTGGGAGTTTATGCTAACACTAATAGCCTTCTTAAATGACAATGCCATTTCCTTAAAAACCATTAATAAAGAATCCCAACTTACAGCCATCTCATCCGCGAGTTGTTCTGCAGAATGTTGCTCTCAAGATTCCCAATGCTGTTGTACTCCAACCTCCTGCAATAACATAAAAAATATTGTTAATGCAAAACATCCTGTTATACGCTAGGCAAAGGTGAATTCCAAGAAACTCGTCTCGCAAACTCTCTTTCAATGGAAGCTTCATTCATTTTAACATTCCTTTCACAGAAATTCCGGTAATTTTGGCACAAAAATGTATATATAAATACGCAAACCTAGTTCAGGCCAAACGAAGCTACTTCACGCAGATTTTCTCTGGAAATAAAAGTAAGAATGTTACCAAAATAAAATTCGCAGAACGATAACTATGCAAATCTCGTGCAAGCTGTTGCAACCAAATATTTCACATGTGGGGAACTAATAGAAATAGCTAAATTGTTTGTTTTACTTTATATATAGTAATTTACTTGCCCTATAGACCTTTAAACAGATCAACACTCACTACTGACATTATATCACGGCTACACATTTCACATTTACAATAACAATAACAATTATTGTTTAATCTCAGCGAGACGAGATGAAGATAAAGTGTTGCGTTACAGATGTAACGAAACAAAGGATTTTCTACAACTCTTTGTACACTGTATAGACATTTATCAATTTGAAAGCTCTGACACTTTACGCCTTTCAAAAGCTAACGCAATATAGTGTAGCATTCACAAATTAATGAATCTTGTATCTTGGCAGTCTCTTCTAAAACTTTGCACTGCAAGTAGGCAAGTTAGATATCTAATAATATGATACTACTGAGGATCATTATTGCCGTCTGTATCAAATGGGATGTTATATTCAACTACACACGTACTTATTTACTTTCAAGCTAAATAATTATTAATTTATTTGAAATTCAACAGACAATGACAAGAAAATTCGGTCCGATATCTATGTAGACAGCTAATATTCAGCAATAGTTTGAAGTTCATAAAATTAAAGTTTGGTTCAACATTTAAAACAATATCAAATTCGCACAAGAAATCTACATTCTCATTCCAAAAATTTCTATTTTATTTATACTTCTTTATACTTCGAATGGAACACAACTAAATAGAAAATGAAAAATTTGGTTCTACAATTATGTAAATGAGCCTCAAATGCAATGCATCAACAATTTTTTAATGCATTCTTATTGTCCCTAGTGCCAGTGCCAGTGCCTACAGCTCAGCTAAATATAATGTAAGTATAAGATTATACTTCATATTCGGCTAAAAAAGCATGTAATACTTGTTATGAGAACTTGAATTTAAATACGACGATACAGATTCAACCCTATACAATGCAGTAATAACAATAGCAGCGGGAACTACCCTAGCCACTTACAATTTTATTGGTTTTGCTCTGATAAATTTGGAAAAAAGTAGGACCCTAAAGAAATGCTTGCCACGAGGCGTAAATAGTGTTATTTTAGTGTTAATGTGAGAAATAGCTAGTTGAAGCAGACCATTTACAAGTTAAAACGTTATTGTAGCATAACAACAAAAACTAGTTGAAGAAAAATTGAGAAGACAAGTAGTTAGACTAGTTGAATACAATAAAAAGATGAGGTTTGGGTTGAGGAAATCTGCCTAAAAGGATACAAGTATACGAGGGAGACGCGGAGAGGGTACAAAACGTTTGCTTACAGAATTTCGATTTGCGGCTGGATGGCCGCTGTTGGGAAGCGTTTCAATTGATTCCTTGACAGCGTCAGCTCCTTCAGCTCAGTCAAGCCGACTAAAGCACCCGAATCCACTTCTTCAACAAGGTTGGACTTCAGATTCCTAAAGTGTCAAACAGACAGAAAGAAATCCAATTAAGATTTTCCATTTCACAGATTTTCTACTTCTTTTTGCGCTTCGTGCTAAAAGTAACATGTTCGCAACTTGCGAACCCATTCCATAGTACTTACTCGTGCAAACTCAAATGTTTTTGTTACACTCTTACACTTCTAACAAATAAGGTGGAATAAATGGAAAATGTAGGCTTTATTGAAAATTCCCTTAAAACCACCACATATATCCTGTCATTTAAGATTCATTTAAACTGGTAGGAGAAATTTCCTTGCTCCTTATTGTCTTTCTGTGCACGTAAACATTGAATGGCAGCATTGGTCCTACCTTTGCAGATATGTATGCATATAAATGAACAATCTTAATGGTATTTACGGGTGGTTTAATCCAAGGTTTGTTACAACTCCACAAACCAACATAAAAAATGAACAATTACAAACATTAAAACATTCTAATTTACTCATTGCCAACACTCCGAGAACTGAATTCAGAGTTCATGAGTTTAGAGTCTCTTTTAAAAATTGAAAATACTTTGTTTCAGCTATAACGAAAAATGCCAGCAGATTATTCGATCTACCATTGTTTTAATTTTATTTGAGAAGGTAATAAATGTTTGTAGAATGTATAGATACAACATAGATTTACTCAATCGTACACAGCTACAGCAGAAAACTTTTAAAAAAAGAGTAAAATCTGTAAATACATGTATTGACTCTACTCTCATGTATTGTACAGACTGCCTTAATGCGATCTTTGTAGTGACTTAAGTAGTGGGTCGTACTTTAACCATAGAAGAAGCATTTAATGTTTGTGTCACTGTTCTCACACACTATTATAAATACTGTCTTTCCATGGATTAAAGAAAATATTATTACACGTTACGAAATGCAAACTGTCCGTATTTACAAATGGAAATGGTGGGGAAAATAATTGCACAGTTTCGGATTGTTTGTTTCTTTGTCTAATAAGATAGTTTTTCGTAGAGAAGTGTGCAATTTAGGGAAAGCAAGGGAGAGTACATGATCTGAATTAATTAAAAATACCAAAGAATCACTACTACACTGCTGTGTTTGACCTCCTTGTGGAAAACGGAATTTATAGTGCAGGCACACGACTGTATGCAAATGTATGCATTTGCAAGCGACATAATAAGTTTCTGGGATCGAGCACTCTTACAGTTCAAATAACAAAAGTTCTCGTAACGGCACAAGAAATACTTTTCGTAATTTTCATGTCCTTTCTACTAATTCCTATTGATATGACTAGACCAAGACGAGACAGCTGCAAATATCTACAGTGAGATTTTACGGATAAAAATATTAGTTCCCGAAAGACATTCAACTTTGCTCCATAAACTCCATATCTTTTATTTAATGTGTTGCGAGGACTCTTTCTGTACTTTTTATTATACAAATAGCATTAATAGCTTTAAGTACGCATTACTCCTTGCATAAAACATTATAGAGCATTTAATTTATGATCCCTTTAAGTCATTACTATTTCTTTGGCTTCCGCTAAAAAGCTTAAGACATTTTACTCAAGTTACTACTCAGCCTCACCAGTTGGATACGCAAAATAGAAAGAGCATCTCGTACCTAATTGTAAGTAATGGTAACACAGTTTGACATTGTACACTTTCATTAAATTCTTAACTCTCGCATATTTTTCAACCATTTTAGCTAAAATTCCATTACATTTACACTTTACACACATTCACGCGACTAAACTTTTCTTAATGACATCCTTAAGGACAAATTCTTCGCATTTTTGTACTTGTAGGTACTTAAATGCAAAGATAGAAGTTTACACATAAATACATATAATCACATTTTCACATTGTGTCTACTTTTAGTACGCTCATATACTATGTATGTAACATGTCTGTTTTGGTTGGCATACGTTTGCGATGACGTGTTCTCTACGTTTTGTACCTCGACTTCCAATGAGTTCTGGCACTATGTTCCAATTTAACAATGAAGTCTTTTGCATCTTAATAGTAACAAAGTGACACACCTATATATATAGTGTAAAAAATGCACTAACGCTAATGCCATCTAAGATTTTATAATATCTATACCTGCTGCTATGTGTGAAAATAGGAATAATAATTATATTCAGATTGCAGATAAGCATCTTGTATATAACCAACTGGCAAAGTTGTCTAAGCAGTTTTCCACTTTTCTTTGCTTTTGGACTACTTAAATTAACGAAGTGTAAAATTCTTTAGCCCACGAGAAATCCTTATCTGTTCTTAAGGACATAAACTGAAGAAAAGAATGCTTGTGTTCTGGAAATACGATATCCACCTACTACTTCTTGGGAAATAAGTATTAAATAATGCACTAACAAGGAACTTCCATTTTCTGTTCACAACAAGACAATTATTACACACGCATTAGTTGCCGTTTTATGTATAATTACAATTCTTATGTGTAACTCTAAAATAATTTCTAAGAGTGCAGGATAAATATTGCTGACAATCTTAGAATACTTCAAATTGACGTAGACATAGATTTCAGAAGTAAAATCCTAACTTACAAAATCAAAATAGGCGAAAGTTCTACTGTTGAGGTAATTTAAAATGATACATTGCTTGTTTAAGATTAGATATTCGCAAACTGGGTCCCTACCGTAAACAAACTCATAATCCACGATCATGAATGACCAAAAGTTGAACATGACCTATCGCATTTTATCTATTCAGGGTATGTAAACCAAAATCTATAGACTTAATGTGTAATATTGGGTGTGCAGAAGTAACGTACACAGTATGAATACTTAACTTGACAGTGTCGACCATAACACTGCCCTAACTCAATTTCCTGGCTTTAATAAACATGTCTCCAGAAACTTTTCCGTATAGAGACGTAGGTACTCAACTATAGGACAACATGACGGTATTCCTAAACTGTATGAATTGAACAATAGAATTATTTATTATGGATTTGTATTAAAGTTTGCAGTGCAACTGGCCATAAGGACGAGAAACTGCCATTTATTTATATCTTGAACAGTTATAAATCTCTTTGTGGAAATGTTTTTTGGCAATATCACATTCCGAGCTCTATTCTTCTTTTTGAATTATGAGAGTGAGCAAAACCAATGCAACAGAAAGTACAAATACAGCAGAACTCGTAGAAATTTGAAACGTTACTTACAAGCGACATAATCTTTTCCATGCAATCCAAACACAACCATGTATGTGTGTAGTATTGGCTGACGTTTGTATTTAGTTACTGAATGTTTTGGCCTTCTACTATGTCAGATTACATTTTCATTGGATTCTGAATAGATTCTAAAGGATTGTATAGCATTCTGCATTTACAAATAAATAATCTGTGCGTTAGCTGTGTAAAGAAACAACATGCTTTCACTAAATTTGTAGCCACACATAAACATGTCCGAGCCACATTTGTCTGTGTGTATGTGACAAGATTTACAATTTAGCAATATTAATTACTAATGGGGTAGACGATACCTAGTGAGTGCATTTTGAGGTATGGCCGTGCATTGAAACTGCATCGTTGCTTGCCAAAATTTTGCTTTACTAGACAAAATGAAAGGGATAGCCATGGATGAAAGTACATAATATCATTGCCGGAATTGTGCTGAATCGAAAACATTTATCACTATTCACATTCCAGAGGAAAAACTGCCTATTTCTTTCATAGTCTCGTAGGATCACATCAGAATCTGTGTAATAAAGGAGCTGAATTGGCATTTTAGTTTTAGAATGAACCAGCCGTGTCTATGGCCATGGCCAGCCACTCGCCCCATTCGTCCGAATAGTCTTATCACTGCTATTAGCAATTGAGAGCAAGCTAGATCAGCCAGTCCCTAAAGTTCTTTCAACTCCTTTCACCAAAAAATGCATTCGCACATTGAGAAGACGAACGCCATTTTCCTTCACAATTTCTTATACTAGCAGACAAACGAGGCTTGATTTTCGGACGTGTGGTCTACCCCTTCCTTACTTGCTGAATTCCATAACTATTTTCCGTGTATTTAGACTTTCTCCCTCTTTCTCTTTAGATATAGACACCATGAGGACCAAGACACCTAAACACTTAAGTTTAGAGAAGCGAAGAAGACGCGCTGCAAAGAAGATATACTTAGTTGAAACCAACGGAGTCTCTATGCAAAGACGGAAGGGAGTGAAAGAGGTCGTAGATTTTATTGTAAAGCCAAACGTCCTTCTTGGCATGGCATAGTGTGGCTGTGGCGTGGCGTGGCATGGCTGCTTAAGGCGGTAAGTAGATATTCTACATAAATGTAATTTAACACCTAGAAACAGTGTGACGGGAGAGAAAGCCACAAAAGCTTCACCTAATCCATAATTTTATTCAATTCCAAGTCATCTAGCACAGTAGTTACAGTCACATTGTAGAAAGAGACGAAATAAAATATTTAGGCACTAAAACACTCTGTAGGGATACAACCATAAACTCAGCAACACATATTCCATCTCATGCAGCTGCCCCTACCAGTACACATTATATCTACAGTACAACACTCGCACACACGTTTCATCCGCAGTTTCTAACACTTTTTACACAAATAATCATATTAAACATATTATAACCCTTCTACTATTCATCCAGACAAAGTGCAATTATAAATTTATATGTTCTAGACGTGCGGCATACCACACGACACGCACGCCCAAACCGTATTTCCTTTAATAAACGCCTAAAAAGATGTCATACCCAAATTAACACATAATTGACGTATTTCAAGATACAAAAACAATAAAATGCTCGGAAATGCTACAGTATGATCCAAATAAACTTCGATTAAACAGCTTTCACCCAACTCTTTTAAATTAGGACTAAAACTTTCACTATAGATCTCCCGGTCTCAATAGTGAAAAGTTCATTAATTCCCTTTAGTACTACAAGTTTTTTTAAACCAGCCTCGAGACTACTCGAGAGTCAATGTATTGACAAATACCGCTGCAAGTAATGACTTTTTACAAGGAAAGAAGGGAAAAAAATCCTGAAATGGCACTTTCATTTATATTATTACTCTACGTTAAACTTTACTAATTTGCTACAGGTAAAAGTTTAGTATGGAACTACAAAACGCTATGTTGGCGATTTTAGTTAGTCCTTCATAAGTTCTTTGAACGTGCCTAAACACATATAGCAAATTAAAAATAGTTTGTTGTCTGAAGTAATTCATCCCCGAGGGTGGAAATAGAAGAGGAGATTTAAATGGGAGGATACGGTTCGTACTCATTTCAGTAGGTTCTTCCTTGCGTCTGCACAAGAAGATGCACATAATGAAAAGGAAATAGCGCGACTGGATTTAATAGAAAGCAGTTTCTGCTATCCGTTCTTGTCTTTACTTTATGTCACTATTATGCACATCATGTACATGGATAGGAAAAGCTGTCCTCTAGCCTAAACTTACTCACTCATGCATCCATAATCCTTAAGCGCAGTCACACTCCTCTTCGTTCAAACAAGCGCATTCAATTATGTCTCAAAGAAAAGAGTTTCTTGGAGCCTAGTAGTAGTGACTATAGATTACGTGGCTCCCCATTCAGATGTCGTCTTACTAAGGATAAGAACCACTCATGTACATGTGCTAAAGTACGTTAGAAACACCTAATGGATTTCTTTTAATACGCTCACCATTACTTTTTATAGGTGCAAAGACATGCGAAGATATTTTTGAAAGAAAGTGCACTCACACTTACATTAATATTTTGAGAAAGTGTCACATCAAATACAATCTAAATTTTTAGACATGGATTCATCCTTATTTACATACATTCATGTCTAAACTCATGTAGTAATGAAATTATGGTTTTTACTGAAAAGACTCAAATATTTATTTAATTTTACAAGAATAAGTAGCTCTAGCTTCCCCAACAGTTTGCACAAGCATGTACGAAAATTTAGCAGGAATGGAACGGAAGCCATGAAAATGGAACATGGCAAATATACTTAACATGCTACTTTGCATGGCATGGATATTAAAGGACGGAAATGAAAATATTCTTACAATTCTTGAAGATCCTTGAGCTTGCTGAGTTGTTGGGCTCCAATCCGTGTTATATTGTTCCAACTCAAGTCCCTGGAAACAGATAAGAGAATGCATACATTAGACATCATAGCATTGCAACATTTCTTCCACTACACTATCACTTATTGCACTTGGTCAGTATAAGGAGGGTCTACACTAAATTAAAACCTAAGAAGCTAAAACTGTTGTGTACACACACATTCTTTGTGGTTGGCAGGTTTCTTGTCTGAGTTCTTGCCACCGAGCAATAAAATATATCAAGGTTTTACTTCTTGTAGCTTATCGGAGTTTCCACTAACATTACGGCAGTGTTTCATTTGTCTAGGATGCATATTGAAGTGCAAGAGCAGTCTGTGAACAACGGATTCTAGTTATGATAAAGAGCAAACTCATTTCGTTTCGGCAACTATCAGCCAGGATAATAAAATGTGTCTAGGAGTAAACACGGCTATTTCACTACTTTCTCTTGAGAGAGACGCCGTTTCTTTGAATTTATGATAATTATTAACCCACTAACTCACGTCATGTTAATTGGCCTATTTACAATTCAATTTTCGGTTTACGCAACTCATTTTGTAAGAAAAGGTCAGTTAACTACTGTGTTCATTAACCTTTAAGCGTCGTCAGCAGCTCCTAGACCTAAGGCAAACTTTAAATTGCAACATTAGTGAAAAACGAACAAATGACCGTCTTCTCAGAACTTTTCTTCTTCAACTCGTTTTCGAGAAAGTTTCAATAAGAAAACCTATAATGTCTTTATATCTGTAAAATATGAGAGCGATCTTTTCAAACTTAAAGGACAAAAGCTTGGATGTTAACCGAGAGAGTCCTTTGAATTCTTGGGAGAAGTGATGGAATGTTTTCCTACCGCAAAGGAATGCCATCTGTCCCGCTCCCACAGTCACAGTCAATTTTTGCATGAAAAATCTCTATTTTATTTACCTCAAGCTCGTTATTGACATAGAGTAGGTGCACGCTTCAAAGAATCGAATTCGCATAATGTCATTATTATAATACGAACTCTGACAGTGTGTTAGCAACATTAGTGAAACCAAAATCTCAGTTTTCTTTCACAATTTTCCACAGCACTTTTCTCTAATGTTGTACATATCCATGCATATCAAACTACTTTATATACCACTTCCGATGATAAATTACTTTCTATTATGGAAAAGTTACTTAGCTTTTACGCAGATGCTTTTATGTACACATTCTTTGTCTGTGTTAGCTTTTCACTATTTTCAATGGATATTTATTCCCTGATATATTTTCTGAACATGCATTCAAAATCTTTCAACCTTTGGTTCAGAGGTTGCTGTATCTATATTATGCTCTCTCGGTGCTCTGCAATATTCTAAGGAGCGAAACTAAGATAATTTTGATAAAACAACCTATGGAATGGACCAGAGAATATTAGTATAGTAAATATACTCGTATGGACACAAATACATATACTATTACATGCATTAGATATTCAAAGTCCATTGCATTGCAAAATGTCAATTTGAACAATTACTAATGCCTTAAATTAATATGTCAATGAAAATTAATTGGGATTCCAATTTAAATTGCCCCTCTTCAACAGTAGGTCCTGTAGAAACAAAATTTCTACAACAGTAAGTAATTTCATAAATAAGCCATAAATTGTTCCAAGGTTTCATCAATTTCAAGACTGATGGTGACACAAGATATACTTATTTAAAGAGTTTTTTGTTGATTGTTGAATGTAATAAGTAAGTAGCCTTAAATGTCATTTTCTGCTCCAAATATCATTGTGTCGGTTGTAATTATAGAGAATATAATAATATCCTGCAATTTTAACTGGAGTAGTAAAAGTATTACGGAACAGAGCAATACGGAATGTTGGTTGTTCACTTTAAACTATATTTTAAATTAATTTTAAGGAAGTGCTACACTCCAAAACTCCAATTTGCAATTTGCAATTACGTTGACAAGTTTGCAACATTTTTTATTCCAATAAATAAAATAGCATTTCAGAATGGATGTACATACATTAGCGGCAACTTATATGAATAAACAGTTGAAAGTAGTTTACCAATTTTCCTCTTTAAATGTGCAGTAGGCCACTTATTTAGTTGGTAATTACATTCAATCATAAAAGTTGCCGTGTTAAAAATTAAAAATTATGTAAGAATGAAGCAGCAGTACTTCATTTCTTATTCATCCCTGTCTCGAAGTAGAAGAACTGTTCCAAATGTCTCATCAACAGTTTATAAACTTTGTAAAGAGCTTTTTCTCTATATATCAAAATTTGATATTGTCCTTTTACACTAAATAACATTGCATCATATAATGTTACAAGCAATTAAAATGTTTTTAACATTTCAGAATTTCGCAACGTTCATCCAATCCTTTTGTTTTCCCTACGGGGTTAGCGTGTACTACATATCTATGTAAATGATTTATGGTCTTGTAAAAGTCACTTTGAACAGTAATTGAATAGGAATTAATTATCTTTTGAAGTTGAGATGATAAATTGCTTTAGATTACAAAAAGTTCACTATTACTTCATTAAAAACACGGTCCCCATTCACCCCACTAACTAACTATCCATTTAGCTAGACTTATGAATTTTGTGTGTTCCTGAACATTTTTGAGCTATTACGAAAGTAATGCATTAGAAGAGCGAAGTATTCTTTAATATATATATAGAGTTACGGAAAACTCTTAAAGAAAGTTACTAGTATTTACTGTTAAGGATATCCTTTAGGTACATGTAACTTGAACAAATGACAAAGGGAAATTAGCGACTTATCTTTATTTCTCGTTTATTTTGTTGTGACCTGACCTCAGCTTAGTGGCCTGTTCTTCCACAACAGCCGCTGTTCGCCATTCCAATGTGTAAGTAGTAAAGCTAACTTTTATGGATTTTGTGTTTGTGTAGGCAATAAGCGAAATACGGAAGAAAAGAAATATGATAATGCTCAAAGACTGAATTGAAGTGAAGAAGACGCAAAAGAGCTGGATATTTTTATCTCTTAAATTGCTAAGCTTTAAAAACCCGGGGAAAATAAGAAACTCAACCGGAGCGAAAGGAAAGAAAACCAAACAAATCTACCTAAAACGAGTTAGAGATAATATAAAAAGTCTAGATAGATACACTGATACCGAGTGGCAAAGTGAATTTTTATGTTCAAATAGTTATAGGTGCATAAAATGAACAGCGAAACAATTTTAGTGCAGGAAAACAGAGCATTAGTATCTTTAATATCCAAGTTTCGTTGTAGGAACTCCTTAAGGCTCTATACATATATTGTGTAATTTTCGATTTAAGTAATCTTTGCATTTGTTCTCCAGTACCTGGACTCGATGCATTTTTTAGTTTCAGTATCCTTAGAATACAAAAAATGGACAAAGTAAATGTATGGAACAGGCATCGCTATATTTACATGAGTATGTATCTGTGTATTACTTGTAAATACTGAGAATCAGGCTGCAAGCGGTAACAACATAAGAAAACAACTATAGAAATAGTTATGTGTATAAAGGATGCCTACTTATAGGTGTATTCGTGTATTAGATTTTATTTGTTTCGTATTTACTGGATGCTTTGCCGGCTGACTTGGCCGATAGTAAACTAGAGTTAAAGGGTGACTATAATGTTTACAAATGGGTTTGGAATGGATGAAAAGAGAATTGTAAGAAATGTATTATTTTCACTAGGCTATGTATTTCCTATAGGCTACACATACGGATATTAGTTTTCCGTTGAATTTCAAATGAAACAATATGTTTGCAATCCCATTTCTCCATCGGACCGAAATAAGAAAATGATCCGAGAGAATAGCTCACTAACTGCACAAGATCTCTGTCTCTTTCACAACAGTTGAAATGAAAGAAGAATTTCGACCTTTCAGTAGAATTGTATTGGAAGTGTTCTTTCCCCTGCAACAATAAGAGAGCGTCGGGGAATTGGCAATTTGAGCAAGAGAATAAAATTCAGACTTTACATTTCCTCTGCCTCTGTCAAAGAGAGGAGGTACGAAATTCGTGCCACTCTAATATACGATCACATCACTGATCACAATGCAATAACTATAACCCAGCAAACACTAAGCTATCATTTAGTTCACTGTGCAAAAACAGCCGCAGTCCTAATGCAAACATTCCTTTCTTCTCTCCCCACTCAGTTGGAAGACTTGATGATCTGTTTCCCTTGTTTCTTCCTTTTTTAATACAAAACAGTAATTTTCAGCCGCAACATTCTCCAATTTTATCCTTCGAAGATCCTTTTTAAATTAAATGTCACGACCATGTTTTAATAGTAAATTCTAGAACAGTCCGTAAATGTTTTACTACTACAACAAAGATGCATCTTGGTTATTGGTTTAGGATCCTTGTTTCTATTTCTACCGAAATTCACTAAATCTATTAAAATTAATGGAACATTGTTTAAAAGACTGAGCTGATTCAACCAATACTATATTAAAGTTTATATAAAACAAAACAATCTAAATCACAATGTAGAATTTAAGTATAGTGCGGTTATTTTTTTTAAATGTATCACCAGTTCCAAACATAAATCCTATTAGCAAATTGCTATCATAGTTTTCCCTTCAGGGATGTATTGTAGCTCACAGTATACTTTTTTATTAAGAAAAATACGAAGAAATAAAGCAATACTTACTTATTGTTAGTTAGTAGTAGCAGTAACTACTTGTAGGGATAGTAGTATTTTATTTATAAAAAATGTCTCAAGTAGGACGTTATGAATTATGAAGACGAATGCGTAAAAGTTGAGACAGAAGTAATCTAATCTGATAGTAGTCTACCTATTGCACGTACAGAACCCTAAGTTTTCCACAGCGTATTATCTTAGGAGCCAAGTTTTTATGTTTCAGGCAGACGAATAAATCAAAACTTTGATAATGTATACAAAATCAAGCTGAAATGATTTATGATATCCATCAAAAAATATAAACCTACGCTTTTGTATCGAGGAAAAACATATTCTATCTTGGGCTAGTTCACTCATTCTGAATGTAAGCCAAAAGGAAAGTTTGCCTTTAACTACCTCATATTATAGCGAGTACTGCACTTACAACGAAACACACGACACGACTCATTTGCTTCTCGCATTCTCCGTACACATTTCATTATTCTTACAGCTTCTCTAAAACAAGCTCATTTGCCAAATTTTGCCAGCAAAATTCTTATTACCGTATAAAATAAATGCAAATTGCCTAATTGAGCAACTGCAAAATAACAGAGCATGCAAAATTGGTAGGGATTGGAGGAAGCTGATTGTGTGATGTGATTGTTAGTAAGATATAAAATAAATGAGGATGCATGAGCAGAAATTCTCGAATAGACATGTAAATTTTCCAAACGCTCCGCCAAAATCTTTACTGCCTATTTAGAATAGAAATGTCCACTATTTACCTTATAGCTATTGCCTATACGTAAAAACATATTATGCCTTATTATATGTCTATCAGCAAGTGTACAAATACGTGTACACACAATTGAAGATTATTACTTATAATCAAAAATCTAGTAAAATTTTATAGTAGCATTTACTTTTCATCAGTACGTTCCAATTTTATCCTGTCTAACAGAACAGAGTTGTGTCTCTGTATAGAAGAAATTCCTTCTGCAATGATTACAAACAAAAAGCGTCTTTCTGTGTGCGTAAGCGTTTTAATAACACTAATTGCAAATGCCCGTTATCTTCTGTCTCTTCTTTATACAATGTCCTTTAATAACGGTAGTGAGAATGCGCGTAAACTTTCGCAACTTAATTTCCTAGTGACAAATGTTTGTAAACAAACAATCAAGTAAAACCACTCGTTGTGTTTCAACTCAAGTCCTAAATAGGAGAATATTAATTCATCCACGTGTCTACAACTATCAGAATTACGAGTTTCTTCTTTAAATGCCAGTTTCCCTACATAAACAAAAGGCGAGTACATTTTCTTTGTGTAAACATGAAAGATATCTAGTTTTGAAATGAAAAATCATTACTTCCTTTACAGGAAAGACACAATAATATGAGAATACGTCTATGGGGGAGTTGCTAGACAATTTATACTGTACGCGGATGACTATGAAACAAAAGGGAAACAACGACATGTACATAATAGTCGAACATTGAATCACATTGGAATTCTATTGAACAGACGTGATAATATGGTGGCTGAGAGCCTTTTAGACTTCGTTTATGTGTAGCAAGGGAGTAAACGGTGTATGTAGCTAGATTATGTAGAAGAATGATGAAGGCAATGACAATAGACATTTGCATATAAAATAATGAGATGATTTCACATATGAAAAAGACGCTTTTCTGACTCCAATCTTACCAACAGCTCTGTATGGTATTTAGTAATCGTACACTTCAGTGAAATTGCTCTTCGCACAAAATATTATGCTATGCACACGTTATGAAAGATCGTGGGAGTATATAGGCATACATGCTACTGTATTTTAATAACCAACATAATACAAGAGCAAATTTCACATGAGAAAGTGAGACAATGAGACTATGAGGCTTAATATAGATAGAAACATGCACCCTTAAGAATATAATGCTGTTCTCAAGGCTAATCCCTACGGATGTAAATATAGATCCTTCATAGATGTGCAAATGTGCATTACTGAATATGTTGTAATAACTATATACGTATTATTGGATAGATACATATTCGACAGAAAAAGAGTAAAACTTTAGTAACTGTGTAAGTAGGGAGAATGGGACAATGAAACGTTATGTGCCATTAGTGTGTTTGTGTGTCTGTTTCAAAGTGTCTTGCTTCCTGTGACTAGAATGGCCCATAGACAACTGAACAAAGAAATCTTTCAGACAGAAACTTCAAGTGTATATTGCACTGCAATTTAGCAGAAAAAAGGACACCGAAAAAATAAATGCAAATTGCAAACATGTTCTTTAAGCCGTAAATTATTTGCCTTTCCCTTTTACTGCTATAGGAAATTCCTAGTAGTTCCATCTTACATTCCCCGTTTCCATTTTAAATCCTGGAAAACTCATAAAAAATCCTTATATATAAATATTACTACTTTCCTTAGTTAAATAACACTTTATTTTTAGGTTGCAATTTATAAAGCCAGATTGTCAGCCTTTTTTTCAAGGAATTCATCATCCTCGTACTATCCTGTCAGTTTTCATTCATCTTTGTCTCAGTTTTGAGAGCGAATTTTACATAAATAGGACACTGCTGAGTGTACTGAGTCACTAAAGCAATAGAGAACGAGCCAGTTTCATACATAAAATTAAATGCGGAAAGGAATTAATAACTTTGTGCACTTTAACGATTGCATGCATGACTTTTTCAAACTCCTAAGTGTACAGCTCCTCCCATCTAATCCCAGTCGACGTTTATGCTTAATGAAATTTTTAATTACTTCCCACACTTTTCATGTCGACGCTCACCGCAGACGATATCAGCGGGCGACAAACAAGACGACTGTTTTGGAAATGGCACCCGACTTACATTCAGCCATGCATACATCACTGACAATGTGACAATCACATTTAGCAACGCGGTTCCACTCCAGCGGAGTTAATAATTGCAAAATACTTTCCGGACATGTATAAAACTTGTCCGCAATATGTCTACAACTTTCATACATATAAATTTTATATTTCTCTAACTTCTGACAGTGTATTCTATGTAACTGATGGTTGCATATTCATATTTCTTATTTATAGCATACAACTTTTATTAGTTATAACTTTATAAGCTTTACTAATAGACATTGACACTTCTTACTTAGTGCATGCATGTGCGACTGCTTACATTTATCTACTGCAATATATTGCAACATTTTGGCTCCATGGGCTAATGCCCAAGGGGAGCGTCATTCTTTAATAATAATAATAATAAATAAATATTGCAACATTTTAAAACTGGAAGATTGTTGCATGTAGGGTAATTAGCAAAACCATTTATTTAAATTCTTCTTTTGTTCTTGTCCACGAAAGCTTTGAGTAAACAAGCTTTTCGAATTTGCAATGCATACTACCTACACTGGTTTTCCCCATACAAGCTATTGCACTTTACTGGCTTCACATTTTATATGTAAATGAATTCACTATAATATTTCTTGAATTTTCAAATATTATTTGCATAAAAACAAAAGCGCTAGACAACAGCTTTTTGCACACAGTATTACATGAATATTTCATCATCAGTTCATCAAATCAGTACCTACCTATACGAATAAAAAATATTGTTGTTCTAGCAGCATTTTTCTACAGATTTAAGTTAAACGTCTCCATACTGCACTATCCATGCCCTAAAAGTAGTCAGTCACGTACTAAAGTACACTTACTTACCATATCGATTCCTATAAAGCTAGCAATTAAGTTACAACGTTTATCTATAAAAATACTTCTAATTTCAGACGTCCGCTATATCCTAGCACACTTCTATAGCACACTGTGCTAGGATATAATAACTATATAACATGTTATATCCTAGCACACTTTTTTCCTAGCACACTAGAATGGATGCAGGAAGCCGAATACTAATGTAACCTAACCTAACCTAACCTCAGTGAAATAAGGCTACCGGTTATTCTGCTTGGGTTACCATGCATCTTCAGCCTTCGGCTACTGGGAACCTTGTATATTCGGCTTCCTTGCATCTTCGAGATCGGCTTCCTGGTCTTCGGCTTCGACTTCCCGGTCCTTCGGGGATTCGGCTTCCCTAGTGTGCTAGGAAAGTGTGCTACAGACGTGTGCTAGGATATAACGGGCGTTAATTTCAGTCAAGAACCTATTGACAGTAGTTAGGTTCAATAAAAAATATATATTAAAAATAACAAAATGGCCACAAATCATGGAATTTCATTATTTTTTCATTTTCATACTTTAAAAGATTTTATCAATTTTCAAAACATACGAGCTACTCCCAGCTAAAGAAGCAGTTTGTTACTTTGAAATACATTGCGCGAGGTCCTGATATATTAATCAACTTAAAGAATATAATATCAGTACTATCGAAAGAACGTCTGTGGAAGTGTGCATAATACATTTAATCGTTTCTAATGCATCTATTGAATACATATGAATGCAAAATAAACTATTTAATTAGCAAAAACCGAGCGGAATAGAGAGTAGAACAAACATTTCATGATGAAGTAAGGAATTAATTAGCTCTCACAGTGACAATGATGACGACTATAGATAAGATAAAGAGAAGGCAATAAGGGAAAGGGAATGAACGTAAATATCTGCATTTAAAGTTCATTCATTTGGCTATGAAATTCTTTGTTGATAGTGAAATGTAAGGGGAATTAGGGGAGTCTGTAAAAGAGTAAGAGAAGGTGAATAAGTGACCTAACGTATTTGTACATGTCTTGAGTATCTAATAAGAGAAGTGTCTACGAGTAGGGCAGGGCAGGGCCACCAGAATCTATGGCAAGAGACATTCTTGCTTTTCTTTACTTAACTTTACGAGTATATTAGTTATCTGTACGCACATAAAGACTGTAATGACCCGGAATGAAATATATATATAAGTTGATTCGATAAAAGTTTCTTTTCCATATAGTCCAAGTCCATGATGCATGCAGTACCTAATCCAAGGGACATTACATCATTTAGAATAATATAGCTATAATAAAGCTCTAGGAATGAGTATATTATATAGGTCGTAGTTCTAGGACGGGATAGTTATGTATTATTGTTAGTAAAGTCTGAGCACGAAGTGAATGAATTGTGTCTGATCGTGAGATGGTTGCCTTGTCTGGCTCGTGTCTACTACTTAGTGTAGTGTAGCGTGATCTATATAACTACACATACATAGGATTACTTAACTTAGCACAGAAATTGAGTTGACTCACTGAATGAACTAACAATAAGTTTAAGGAAGACTAGGAACCAATATAATCTAATGCATTGCAATGTGATGTCCTGTAGTCTTGCAGTTAGAAAACCTAAGCTTGAAACTACCACAATATTTCCCAAGTTAACTTATACCCAGAGCTCAATAGCTTTCCTTTTCAGGCCAAGTAGGGATAGAAATAAAGGAGAGGGAACAGGACAGGGCCAAGAATCTGTATCTCCGGTCCACAGTCCAAACCAACAGAGAGGCACATGGAGAAAGTAAGGAAAGAAAAGGGAAAGCATTAGCCTTCAAGATGACTTCTATACAAGATAATGCTATAATGTCACTAACTTTCTATAAGCTGACTATTTTAGTTGAAAACTTTATAGTTGCAAGAGATACGCACGAGACAATCATATATTTACTTCAACTTCCTTCCGTGATACATACATTTTTTTCACAACTGCCTCTATACAGACCTACTTATAATACTATCAGACAACAGACTATTATAGCTTTTTCAATATTAAGGCTACATAGACACTGTTCTCTGGTAGTATTCCCTATCTTTGTGGAATAGATGTTAGCTAAGTGCAAGTGCAACCGTTCAGTTTACTATATTATTTTCACTGTTTGTTTGTAGTGGGTGTCTCTGTCTCTCACATAAGTGTGTATAGACTTTTAGTATATTAATATCATTGAAAACTCTCTTTTCCCATCCTCCTCCGAAGAATTCCACTCATCTAGTAAACGAATGGATATACAGCAAAAGTGATTCAGAATTGCAATAGAAAGGAGTTGGTTGGTGGGGAGCGGAGGGGTGGGATACAAGACTAGCATAAAATTATGAGACTTTGAAGATGAGATGGAGAAACTTTGGATGACAACTTTATGGTTATGACTACTTGCGGATTCCGTCGCATTTAACTATACTAAAAGCATATATCTTCTAATCATTTGTTACAGTTACTATATCTCTCTCCTTTTTAAAGGCATCTCACTCCTTACTACTTACAAATAACTACTACTTCTATATGCAACTACTACTTTCCGCGGTTTTCACATTTACCAAACCATTCCTTATTTTTGGACATCAGACTGTATGGTTTCAGTTGCAACTCTATAAAATCTTCTCTATGTATTTAGGTAGGTACTGATTTTTATTTCAAAAACACATAAACTACATGTCACTACAATAAAACTGAATCAAATCTTAAAACCTAACTAGACCCAGCTCCCAAAATACCAACTGAGCTTTGGCACGGTCAGTGACCAGCCAACCGACCTTTTATTGCAGCTTATTCTATCGCTATTTTCTAAGTTCCACAAATCTACTGCGAATCTTTCGACCCTTCTCTGCTTATGTATACACAACAAATCAAAATACGATTTTATAAGAACGAGAAATCACCATTTCCTTTGATTTGCTAAAATCTTTGAAAAATATTCATTATTAGGGAGGGAAATAAAAATATTTGCTTATGCTGCATGATTTACTTAAAAGTGTCTTCAAATACTAAATTATGAGGATACTTTTTGTACAAATACTAAAGTATTAACTTTGCCATGATCCATAAACTGACCTACTCACTACTGCTGAACGCAGACTATGCCGATTGAACGAAATTATGCTATGACTGAACCAGCAAGCTTTTATTCTTCTACTTACTGAGCAGTGACCCCATTTAGGTTACAAAATCATGCATAATCTATTGGATATTTATATCTTTTGACTTCAATGACGACTTAGGTCATGTTATTCCAATGAGTCATTTACGAAACGACGCATATCCCTCGAAAAGTGCAGGATTCACGACATTTGCTTAAATATCAACAAAATAAATATTGATCAGGTACAGAGTTTAGTAGATTTTTTTGCCCTCTTTGAAAGCTAATTTGTTATTTGATTTGTAAACTTAAATTCAGAACAAAATGGCTACAAATCACAACAGATGCATATTTTATCAAAGGATGTATTTTGTCCAATGAAGGGTTCACTGACAAAATTTCTAAGAAAAAATTTGAAACCATGTAATAAGGTAAAGGATAAGTAGCCCTCATACTCAGTTAGATTAGAAAGTTGTTGGAGTTGTTGGAAGTAGTTTCATTTCAACCTAGGTATTTAAATAACACTTTCTGCTTCAATACAACTCCTTATATTGATGGATCATTGAATATATGCCCAAATGCAAAAATAAATTGATAAAATAAAATGAGAATTAAGGAATAGTACATGAAAGCCACCTTCATGTTTCTATTGAACACCTTTTTCCTATGCATTAAGGTCTCAAAAGTCAGAAAGAGCGTGAGGGTAATGTAAGTTCTGCGCAAATTGTAACACTATATTTTAAGTACTCCTGCGTTTGAACAAACAAAATAAAACTAACTACAATTTGCTCTCACTTCCTACTTTGATCATTCCTTTTTACCTGTGATCTACAGTTTTCGTTTGAATACTACCTATTTTTTTCAATGCCCCCATTGTAGGTTGTTTGAGAAAAAAATTCATGCATTGTCCTTTGTCTTGTCTACGGAAAGAGTGTTGACATGAGTGAACTAGGTAGCTTGGATAAGTTATAGGGAGTAGACAATTGCAAATGAAAGGAGAAAGGGGTAAAGAAGGCATAACTTTTGTAAATCAAAGGGAGATTAGCCAGGACTGATGAAAAGCCATTGAATGTGACGTTGTAACTTGAGTGGAATTGGAGAAAAAGTCAGTTAATAAGAGAAATGGGTTGTTTTGATAGAAGATGGAGGAGGCTTTAATGTAACTTATTTCGTTAAACGTAGATTATTTGGGATATCCCTGCTCCAGCATTTTGTCTATCTCTTAACAAATGTCTTTAATAAATTTTAGAAGGAGGAACCATCAAACTGCCGTTTTGTTGATGACTATCAGAGCTAATAGCCAAATGTTTCCGGACTCTAGGGGAATAACCAATGAGATATCTTAGTGGACTGCAAGTGCACTGTAGAATGGCTAGAGCCAAGTTAAAGTAAAGCTGAATTTGCAATTTACTCAAACAACGAGAAACATTTAGATAGCTTCTTTATTTTATTAGATGTTCCGTTTGCCTTTCTTAAATACCTACGTGCACTCAATTCGACAAGATATAGTAACTACTTTTATAAATGGAATAAAGCCTCCCTTGTCTTTCTTTGTCTCCCCCAAAATCCTTTATACTTCATCCTAATACATTGCCAATTTTGCATTTAACTACTATACAATATCTACGTTGACTTGCTTTTTAAATGAGCAAACTATCTCCAACTAAACTGTTTGTAAACTAAATCGAAAGACACATTAAGGGAACACATTTTAGCACAATTATGCAATTTACATGTAAAAACTTTGTTTTGCATTAAATATGATACAACATATAGTTGCACATAACAAATTATTGCTATAATTTCATATATAATATACCATATCCGAATTATCTTCCCTTTAACCCACATTTTAAACATTTGAAAAAGGGCAGGATCTAATAGAGATATGTTTAATGCCTGCAGTTATAAGAAAGGGATAGGAGCTATCAGTAAGTAAGACGAATGTTTTAGCAATAGTTACATACAAATACAAATATTATACAATTTCAATGCTAGCATTCATTGTGGGTTATAGCATTTGAAGAATTTCGATTTCCAACCATGCTCACTTCACTATTTGTTTAAATGTGAAGCCATTCCGTTCTCATAACATAAGCCATTTGAGACGTCCAGGGAGAATGGGTGAAAGACTTTTGGAATGTTTATAAAGTAACATAATGGTCCACTATCAACATCAACCATAGCCTAACTCAACAACAACTGCCGCTCAACTTAACTAGAACGGTTTCAGTTTCACTGTGTTGATCATGATATGGCTGTATTAGCAAAGAAGGAGACACAACCAATGCATGTATATAAATGTACACTATCTATGTACATTTACGTTTGGTTCATGTACTTTGTGGATTTGACTATGACATTACAGACATTCAGTTTCCCTTTTAGTTGAACAGAGGGAAAACGCCTCAACTCAACTCGCTCTCCTCTATTATGTACAGTTGAATTCAAGATGTGGGCTTTACGTTTCCCATGGGATCTACTCAGTATCTCATAAAATGCTGTTATTTACTATTCAGATTAGGATTTCCTTTAGTTTTACTTGTTTCTGTTGTTTCTATCACCAGGAGTAGTATTTCTGTTTGAAATGGAAGGAGTTGAATCATAAGATGCCGTGCTGGGCCTGCACTTCTCTTTGCCAAGCCAAAACAAGGCACACACAGTCAGCACTACTACTAATATCATAATATAACTAGCCGTGTTCTTTCACGGTTCTTGTCCTATTTGGCGTACATTACATTTCTTCATCATATAGAAGCATTGAAAAGCAGAAAGAAGGGAAAAGCTTTCAGTCAAATAAATAGGCATACAACCAAGACAGAGTGAATAGGAGTGGGAATAGCCTTTTACAAACCAGAACGCGACTCTTTTTACAGAAATATCTACCGAGATAGATACACTCTGTTACATTGCATTAAATTTACAATTTACGTAAAACCAAGGCTGTATATTTCTAGCCAAGTTTTCTTCAATAGAGGTAGGGTAGGTCCATTGACTTTTACAGGCCGTACCACTACACCATACCACACCAAACCACTTTCCTCCGCTTCATTTTTTCATATTTACATCTACAGCCTCAGATGAGTAGGACAGGACAAGACGCTACATTTTACACCAGAGATACGTTACATTTACTTTCTTACACTTAATACTGGTGTGCTAAAAAATGCAAGACACACTACATACTCTAATATGTTATGGCACTGTATATATCCCATTCAGACTTCCATGATACTTTTCCGTCCTCCATTGACTCATAAGTCAGTCTGCTTCCTGTCATCCTATATATTACCCCAAATTTTCTTAAAAAACACATTATATCTTTACCAATTTCACATATATTTGTGCATTTATCACAGTTTATATTCAGAAACACTCCCCTGAAACGCAGAAAGTGTAGGCTCAGCTAGTTATAACTAGATATCTCTTACCTCCTCAGATATTTATAATGATACTAAACAGAGAATCTGAATATTAGATAAGCAAAATTGCAAGTGCATATAGTGGAACAAAAAAATGTAAAAAACTTCGTAGAGAGTGAAATTGTAGGTTTTATATCATATTATTACGACTCTCAATTGCCTATAGCTCTATGTACTGTGTGCTGCACATATGTTTAAAATACTCGTTATACATAGCATTAGTGCGAAAGAAAGTGAGAAAATAGCCATTTGGAATGTTTGAAAGTGAGTGTCTAGCTTCCGCTTTGTATAAACATAACTAATCTTTGCCAACACTGGTGTGCATGGTGCCATGACTCAAAACTCATAAATTTCTCTCCTAAGGATTTGTTAGCATAATTTAGAAGCTGCTAAATAGTCATCTGTAATCTTCTTGCGCGAGCTTACATACAGCGCATTGCTTTCGCTCCTCAAAATACGGAGACTGCAAACTTGTTGGCCACTCAGCTTCAACAAGTAGGTAGGACGAAAGTGAAAGTAATCATTCATTGATTATAATATAGTCCTCTGACTGCAGCTGATAATGGCTAAGTCCCAATGCGACATTATTTATGATATACCATACAAATGATATTTTACACAGTATAAAACAAATAGCTTAACAAATTATGCATTTCAAAAGCAGATAACTTAACTGCCCAGTTTATACTTTGGAAAAATCATCATAATACTATAATTTTTTTTTCATATAAAACTGGATATTGCAACATGATTTTGAAATTGACTGGAATTGTATCTACATAATCATCTAGTATCCAATAATATCGCCAAATTGTATTAAACATAACTGGAATAGCATATCAAATAAAATTAAAAAAAAACAATCAGATTATAGTTCTATAATTTAACACATTCAACTAAAGGAATCCTTATCTAATTTCCAGACTTGGCAGGAAGCTACCTTCTGTTCTACAACTTACATCATTTATGAAATAAGCAAAATTAATGTCGGTCAATTAATAACACAAGAAAGGACAGTGATGTATACACAAGTTGTTATTTTTCATTTTTAAGATAAGTATGAGTGTCTACTGTCTAGTAAGGTAGTACCTACAGAGTATGGCAAACTATGATAAATAGGTTATTCATATTCATGAACTTACAGTGAACATATACATGCAAACGTTTTGTAATTTATATTTTGGAAATGTAAGCACGGAGGAGTGCATCACGTATTTAGAATGCGATCTTATTTGTCATACTTAATACTGTGCTTAAATGCATGGCGGAAATTGAGATAAAAGATTATTGACTAATTTTTCTGTTCTATTTTCCGACAAAGACAAAATATTTATTTCGTCCGATGTTTACTGATAATATATGAACCAGTTCAGTATTAAATACTTAAAGTTTTTACCGTACACTCGCAGTAAACATGTGTGTTCTTTGTAAGATAATTTCTGTTATAAAATTTCTGAAAGAATTATTTAAAATCTCTTTCTTTGAGAAATTCCTATTCAGTCGGTTCATCAGTGGATGGGCCCTTGTAAAGCTAAAAATATGACGAGTTGCAAGAAAAACCGCTACAGATGCAACAGGGAAATATTAATAATTGTGAATATGACAGCTACGCTGGTCGCTGATATTCAAATATTATACTCTATGCACCCAATTTAAGTAACAAGTAAATGAAAGATGCACCAGAAAATAAAAATCTTTCAGGTGGGTTCCTAATTTCCTACGCGCTTCCAAACATGGAATCATAAGTTTCGTATTACTCAATTGAATTTTTGATTTACAGTGGTATTTTTTATTGTATTACCCACATTGATAAGAATCCAGTTATCCTAAATCTCGTGAAATTCCTGAACGTATTGAAAAAGTGACAACATAGTTTGACATAAATTGAAAGTAAAGTGGAAATGAGGCTGAAATCAAGTTAGAGAAAAAAGGAGGTAGGCATTACTCACAGTTTCTTTGCTGCAGTGGGAATCCCGGCGGGAATAGCAGTAAGATTTACACCAGAGCATGTGATGATGGGCATCGGAATCGGCGTTTCCTTATCAGGAGGTTCGGAGCAGTTGCATCGACTGGGACATCTGAACTCTGGATTCTTCTTTGCTGTGCTCTCTTCCCCGTGACTTCCTTTCAGAAGTAGCAATTGAAGGAGAAGGAGAAGAAAAATAACGTAATTTCTTTTCAGCATCATCACTCTGATTTTTTATTTCCCTTTATTTTACGTGTACTTGGCTTCCCTAGACTTGACGAGATGACTTTCTTTCTTTACTTTCACTTTGACCAGCAATAATTCCCTTACATCTTTATTTTTATTACTGTGCAATCAGAGTTTTATTCTTGAGAATTTCGTCGTCATTTTTATTTCGTTGACTCTTCTACGTAGCTCGCGATTTCTAATCTTGCTTTTATCTGTCTGTAACGGCTGATACACATAAATCCACGTCAAACTTGGGAATTTATTTATGACACTTCCTTTCTGTTATAGTAGTTCGTTACGTTGTATTTTACGAGGATGATAGGTAAGACAGAGTTGAAGGTAGTATGTAGCTATCTTTAACTACGTATCCTTAGTTGTCTTTCCTGAATATCCTATAGTAGTAAGTACCTACCTTTCTATAATAAGATAATATAACAGTAAGTAGGGATTATCCTTTAGTGTTCACTTAGTGTAATTATAGTAGTAAAAAAGAAAGCACGAATAGTCGGAAGTGAGAGGAATCCCCAGTTCAATCCAAGAAAGAATTATTTGTTAATAAAGTAAAAACATCTCTGTGCTTTTCTTGTTTCTTCTACATACTGATATTGATTGATCGTTTAAGTAGCATTCACTATGATTCATTTTGGCGAAACAGATGCAAACAGTTAAATAAACACTGAGCTGAATGGAGAGAGAGTGGAAGAAGTAGCAGACAGGGTGACTACGGATAGAATTCTTGATGATTTTCCAAGTCGAATCAAAGTCTTCCGTCAGTTCTCTTCCTTCAAGTTACAGTTGGTGTTCAAAAGCTCGTGTCGGGATCTAAATTAAACGAAAAGAGGAACTAATTATATTAAATTGGATTAGAGATAAGAAGCTTTCTTTCATTAATTACGTCAATCGCGGCTCGGTGCGGAATCCCGACCAGAGCCAAAAGAAAATCCCTTTATAAACCTTAAAGACACATTACGTTTATAGTAATTCAACTAATTCCTAACTAGAGTCCTATTTAGATATTTTTTAAAGCCGCTTTCTTACAAAGTCTATATATTGTTGGCTGTAAAACAATACAGTCATTCATGCAAGGAAACCAACACCAATACAATTGTATAACTAAAATATGTTCTCAAGCCAAGAAAGCTTGAACATTGAACAGAACATGTGTTTCTTTCTAAGACAAGATAAATGATCCTGCCTTGAACGGCTCGACCAAGCTATCTAAACTGTAACCAATGCCATTCAATCCAATCCCACCTATAAGGCCTTATGTGATATATAGGAAATTGAATTTATATTTTAATGCTTAATACTAAAATCGACCACACGTACCGATAAAAGAAGAACTAGCTATATAGATACCTACATAACTATTATTTAACTTTAAATTGACATTCATTTATTATATGCGGCTACTTTGAACAGATCTGGCTATTTCCAACAACGGAACTTTATATAGAATCTTGCCGCTAATACGAACAAAATAAATATCTTTGCTGTCTACTCTTTAATTTCTCTTCTGACTTCAATTAAATGGCTAAAAGTACGCGATTTTGTCTACAGGTTGCAATCTTATTAGAACTAGACAGTTCATTCACGTCAAAAAAGTGACATGATATCTGCAAGGGTTGTTGAAACTAGAAAAGTTAAACTGTCATCTAATAGGCAGACAATCCAGATGCAAGATTAGCGAAGCAAGCCCAACCTTACTCAACAGTCACTCACTAAGTACTAGAGGAAAGTAAGAGAAAAAAAACATAAAAATTGGAGATAAGGAAAAGTGTGTATTGTGTAAGTATTTATTATTCTACAGCTTTAAGCTTTTTTGTTTTTACTGTCATACTCGATTTCTCCCCATTGTTTTCTTTGTACAATGTGCATGCAAACTAAAGTAACAAGTCTGAGTGAAATAAATAGAAGGATCCGCCCCAGCAATAGAATAATTGAAAACTACTCTTTCCAGTCCTACCTCTTTTTTAAGAAAAAACAAGAGCGGAGCAGTAGAACATGAGTTGGTTGGATCAACCCTCCCCAACACAAATGCATTGCTCTCGAAACAGACGCAGACAACAGAAGAACTCACAAGAAGTTTATATCTCTCTCTCTCTATGTACTTACCGTTACGCTACAGTAGGTACTCCTACTGAGCGAATAAATTTTCCTACCAAGAAATTCTACATGTAGATTTGTAGAAAGAAAAAAGATGCAGATCTTTAGATAATATATACATACATACATTATTATTCTCTGTAGCTTTATTTGTTGCTCTTTCGTGATGCTGCATATCTACCGACGGATACGTGTCTCAACCCAACTCTATTTCTATTATGAGCCTTTTCCGGCTTGCAGGCAAAAAGATTTAATAATGCACAAAAACTACTACTGTGTCTAAGGATGCTAGTGGTTTTTGGTATACAATGCATAACATTCGCTCTAAGATGCAACGTTAATATTATAGTTCTCAACAATGTACATATTTTTACATGTCTGTAGAACAACGCTTCGACAGCATAGAGAATAGTTGCATATAAGTGTATCTTGGACATAGGACACGAAGACGCAATACCAAGAAATAAACATTTTCAAAAGGTGAAAGTATCTTGAGTTTTACGATTGTTGCAGTTGCATGCATACTGCATACTTCTGCTTTTATTCTACTAGAACTCTTACGATCAGTCAGAAACTCTGAGCATCAACACTGAAACAGAAAGCACTCAACACTGTACAACGCTTACTTGACTATTGTCCCAGCCTCCCAAACGAATTTAACATGCAACGATTTACTCCTTATGAAAATACATGTATAACGTGGGTATTTATACTCCAATAATACACACACATGACAAGTATATGAGTATACCAGCACCAAGTTTATATTTACGTCACAACAACACACTTTTCTTACGGTACATGAAGATTCGATACATAATGTCAAGCAATGATAATGCCAAAAAAATCATTGTCAATAATTGACAGTCAGGTTNTACGGTACATGAAGATTCGATACATAATGTCAAGCAATGATAATGCCAAAATAATCATTGTCAATAATTGACAGTCAGGTTTTTATAAGCCATTTTGGTTTTCAGGAATTCTCTAACCAGATTATCTATGCAAAAATCTATTATACAACTTATTAACTTCTTCAACTTCCCAGCATGCCGTAACCACGAACCTACATTTAAATTATACGGTAAATTACTATTTTGTGAAATTAGCAAAGTGGTGTTACATTTGAAGATTATGAGGGCCAAAATTCATCTATCATTTATAATCAGGAATCAGAAGATTACTGAAATCCATATGACAATATAATAAT
The DNA here is from genome assembly GCA_019776505.1 of Tomocerus nigrus. Classification (NCBI taxonomy): domain Eukaryota; kingdom Metazoa; phylum Arthropoda; class Collembola; order Entomobryomorpha; family Tomoceridae; genus Tomocerus; species Tomocerus nigrus. The sequence goes on along the minus strand of JABASI010000141.1, from coordinate 23,523 downwards.
ATTAATAATACATAATACATACACTTGCACTTGAGTAGTTGAGTATAATATACTTTTTCATAAGTTACACACTAATTAACAATATCATTATATACTTAATAGAGCTAGCTTATAATCTTGTTTTCTTATACAATAAATTAGTCGAACTAAGTACACAATGAATAAAACCGGACGCGAAAAAATACGTTTTTCCGGTTAATTTGATGACATTCCGTCAATGTTATTGCGTAAGTTAATTGCATAACGCATACAACACTTTTACTCAGCTAGTAAACAACGTTTTCAGGTCGCTCCAGGAATTCTCAAAGGAATTTCGCAAAATTTTAATTCGCGTAAAGACTTCTGTTGGTTTTCTAATGAGTTTTTCGTATGAATGGCTTTAGCAATCAACTAGTTAACTCATTTCTGTTTGCAATTCTCTACTCTACCCTTTTACTAGTATTTATGCATTGCCAAATTGCGTCTAACTTTTACTACATATTTTGTAATCATGGGCTAACCACAACCACATCACGACTCTAAACCCAATTTTGTCCCTGTAGCCTTGTAGCGGGTAGAAAGCCAGCCTTGTTTTGTGAATATGTACATGCAGCCATGCCATGTCATGTGGAAATCACATGAAATAATGACAGAGCAGTCATAATATTTTCCACACAAAGTACAATAAAACACACTTGGTTGTTACACTAACAACTGAGTTGCTCTTGCTTTGCTTACTTAATACATTTCAACATAGTATTGCTAATAAACTACGTAGGTACATTCACTTTAATTTTTATGCTCCCTGCCTTGTTAATAATAATGATAAGCTGACGAATTGCAAGGTAAAACTACTAATCCTAATTGTGGTAGTAGAAATGTGCACTGTACTATTTCGAACATGAGACAATGGAAAGTTCGGTTTAGCTATAATTTTTTTTTCTTACTTGTATCTCTATTGGTTTTTTTTTTAATTTTTTTTTTCAAATATACATCAACTGAAACTAATTAGATGAATTTTTTCCTAGTAGTTCTGCTACTATTTTGCCCTCATAATGTATGTAAAGAAAGAAGGGAGAAACAAAAAATAGATTGCCTTACAAATCTTTTCACCAATCGCATCGGTGCCAATAATGGCATACATTAACTTATTTTCATATATATTATAGTACATTAATCAGGAAATCAGACTAGGCCATCGATTTACCATAATTATGATCATACTAATATTATTTCCTTCAAAAAAAACATAGGTAATCGGCAGTTGTTAGTCTATCATGTACAAAAATTGAATAATACGTAAGTATATATCCATGACCTACGGTCCATTGAATATTATAAACTGAATTGAATTCATGTTAATCCATAACTCAACATAATATGGAACATATGAAAATATATTAATATATTTTGTGCCGAATGTGTAGAACTTTATGAATAAACTTTTAATCTTCTGTCAATTTCCTTATCAACTCCTGGTATTGAAAACATAATTTTATTAACACAGAGCGAAACTTATCCTAATAATATAGTAGCGCCTTCGCCATAGGCACTATGATGCCGAAAGTAATTAGAGAGAAAATTGAATTTCTACTGCTATCTCACCATCACAATGAATTGAGAGTGGTAGCCAAAGAAAGTGTATGGTACTAGTTCTCACAATTCTCTGCTTGCTTGCTCTCAGATTAGCTTAGTACGTCAGACAGAATAGAGCATGCCGTTTAATTCAATAACAAATCGGAATATTGAATTGCAATTGGGTCACAGCTTGGCTTAATATAGAAAGTATTCTGTATAAGTCAAGTCGAAGTAAATATATTATACAATAGGCAGAGAGAAATCCTATTAGCTATTGAATAAAGTAGGGTCTGACTAGGTAGGTCGTCTGACATAATTACTGTGTGTAGTGATAAGAGAAGATTGGAGAGCGTGAAAGATTTAACAGGACTCACATTCCATGTGGAAAAAATATAAGAGGATAAGTTTTCACTTATCAGTCTTAGTCGACTTTCCCCATTTCACCTCAGTTGGCAAGACTCGGCTCAACTACCTCTGCTTAGTGATGATTAAACTTTCTCTGTTCAAAGTACAATGTGAGTGAGGACATTATTATTACTGACCTACTACATACCTATTAGCCCTGAGCTGAGTTCTCAGTGCACAATGTACATACGTAATACTAGAAGGCAAATGTGTGTGCATGCTAGTGGAACTGCTAAAATAAACTTTCTCTCCAGTAAAGCCGCTGCCTGGCCTGAGGTAACTGATTAAATTCTTCTTGGCGAAGGAACAGTAGCAGGGAGCAGGGGAACATAATACACCACCATCACTAGCCTACTCTTCCCCGAAGCCCTTCGGTTACCCTTTCTTGAATAACTGAGCTATTTATTGAGAAACTAACTCTTGAACACCATCAGAGTGTATTAACTTTACTTTATAAACTATTTTATGACATTATAAATTGCAGAACCCCACGGCAATTTATATGAACCCAAGTGATGAGTTATTCTTTAAATGACGCAATTAATGCTCCCCAACTGCTACAAAACATGAAACTTTACTTTAGTACAAAGTTCATACATTTTGGTTTATTATTTAAGGGTTGCAACTATAAACTTCGTTGACAAGTTGCAAATTTTTTGATTTATCTCCCTAAATAATTATCTTTCCTCATACGAAATCGAATATGAAACAGAACACAACGAAGAAACTTTAACTGGCTTTAACTGGCTTTAAAAACGATACCTAAAACTTTGTAACCGTAATATTTTTTATTCTTATATTTATTTTAAGTTTTAGGCATTAAACTAAATACATTCCCGGTTCAATAATGTACCTACCTAAGTAATAAGTAAGAAAAGAAAACTAAGAAAATCCTAAGCAAAAATTAGTGGTTTAAAATAAGGTAGTGCAGATGAAGTGAAGAATAAAAATGGGACAATAGTAATGGCAGAAGATAGTCGCCATTGTGTCTTACGACTCTAGCTCTTGGATATGGATTTAGATCTAGAACTTAAGTTCTAATCTGATCTGTGCTGGTGATGTAGCCAGTGGCTAAGTTCAAGCGGCTATATTATAGTAAGTTAAAGTGGTGGGCAAAAGTGTAGTGCAAAATAGGATGCTAGAGTCATGGCCAGTTGTAGACGAATGAATCTTTGCCCAGTTCAATGCTCACATTCGCATTCAGATAGAAAAGTAGAAAACTCTTGTGCCATCATCTATTTTATTCGGAGAGATACTTATGTGCATGCATGTCCAGTTCGTCGTGCAAGACAAGAATAAAAAAGGTCATACTAAAGACTAACGAGTCGGAGAGAGGCTGATGTGATGTGCCATGTGTAACTCTTGCAAGATAACAAGCCTAAGGCTCTTATAATATCCAATAGAATATCTTCTACATTACAGATAGAATAGCTGGAAGAATCTTTGATCGGATCGTTTTGATCCACCCTCTCATTTTCTTTTACCACCTTGAGTTGGATCTATACTTGTCGTATTCATCTTGGAATTACATTATACTAGCTACCTATACATAAGACTAGGAGGATGCTAGCTATCAAACCTTCCTCTTTACTTAGTAGCTAACTATTGAGAATATTTACTGTTCTTGGTCAAGTCTGTTCCACTAACAAATGAAAGGAAGAGTAAGCGCATATTGTTTAACTTGATAGAATGGTTATTGGACTATCGACTTTAGTTTCCCTCTTCCAACACAACCAAGGAGCCCATATCCAGTTCAACTAAAATAGCCTCTATATATTTTCACATTTGGTAGAAGGCGAAGAGATATGTTCCTGTTATCTGAAAATGAGTCTTGAGAGCATACAAGACGCGGACAGGGATACGAAATGAATTAAGGTACTTTAGTTCACTTGACCAGATCCAGCCAACCTACTACATATAATATGATCCGACTGATTTGATCTTCCCTCGTGGGATCAGGCTCAACTTGATAGAAAAAACCATCCACTCTAAAAAAAACTAAAACTAAGATAAGAATGTATAAAGGTAGAAAATATGATGAGCTCTACAGCAGATTTACTATAGCATAGAGAAAAATAAAGATGTACTTCATAGATATAAGGACGTTTAAAGATTGGACGTAAAAATATCAGTGATGTGATATATTTTAGTAGTGTGCAGTTTAGTTGCAAAGTGAAGATGAGCCGGTCTTAAGTTGAGCTAAACTGTTCACAGCCTCAAGTGCATGATATGTATGAGTAGGAGTGCAAAAGTAGGAAAAGGCAGAAAAGTGCCAAACTGTGTGCCATATCATGGGTGGGATGCATCCAGTCCGTGTCAGTTGATATTATAATGTGCTACACTAGTACACTACTCTACACGTAAAGTAACTCACCAACTACTAGGAGGCAGCTATCTATAATACAAAGTTCATCCATCTGAAAAAGTAAGTTGCGTAAAGTAAAACTCTCTCGCTTCAACGGAGAGCCACATCTGAATCGTACTGAATATAACAGAACCTAGCCTAAGGAGAAATACGTTACCATTTCACTGCTACTGCAACTCTTCAAATATATAAAAAGAAAACAGATAGAAACTACTATGCATTTCTCATATTAGCTAACTACATTATTGTATTATCCTACTACTTCTGCTATTATTCTATTGTGACTTGTACTACACTTGCACTATATGTACATATGTACTACTTATAAAAATATGAGCAAAAGGCTAATTCAAAAATGAGTTTGCCATATGATCATAGTTACACAATGCATGCTTCCTGGAAATATTCACTAGTAGTTAGTACATTTCCTAAGCTCACATCTCTGGCTTTCACAGATATCTGTACATAAGACAAGAGAATGCCATTCAGCTCAGCTGGAATGAAGTCAAAGGATGGAAGACGGATTTTACGAGAGAATCTTTCATAAAACATTTGCTATGAAACACAATCTGGTCGGAACATCAAAACTTTGATCTCACCATCCGTTGCATTGCATCGACTAAGTCTTGACTTGACATCCTTTCCACAACTCCTAACTACCATTCTACTATATATTACCTTATAGACAATGCCATGTCCTAATATAGGAAATATGATCTTATCTTATCTGTAGAAGCAATAGTTCTTCAGATACCTATATACCTACCTACCTAAGTATAAGTGACTACAGCCATATCTTCATAAATCTAACAAAACATTCTCTATCAGGATGAACCTAAAAGAAAGACAACTGTCGTTCACGAAAGAGCACAAACAGAAGGGGACAAATCATATGCACAAATGCAGGACAAAAGCTGATTCACAGTTTGCACCATCTTTCTGAATTTGTGCAGAATGCTAAAACTGTATAATTCCTCCTTATTTATCTACCACTCAAATTGTGAATAAATATACAAAAAAGAAGAACGTTCCTGATAAGTTTTTTGAGTAGGCGGTCATGCTTAATTTGCATATCAGTATAGCTAGATAGGTCAACATCATCACTCCTATAGATTATGCATTAAATTACGGGGCTTAAAGAATTTCTCATGAATCTAGGTTAGTTAATATAGATATATCAAGAAATTTTAATTTTTATATGTAAACAAAAGCCAAAAATGATATAAGAATAAGATATGCTCTATAATAATCTCTCATGCAAAACAAGACTTCATTTTGTATCTTCGATTGCACTTTGGCAAAGAAATACAAAGAGAGTAGCAATATCTCGGATAAGAGCCAAGCATCAAAATGAAATACAATGTAATTTCAATAAGTTATATTGTTCTGAAGTAGAATGATGAGCCGAGATGCGATAAGTTCTGTTTGCTTTCTGTAATTTTATACGATCTATGCCTGCCAAAACATGACAGTGAAATGGAAAGACATGGCCAGAGAAAAAATTCTTATTTCCAACAAAAATACAAAAGTCACTAGAAAACAGAGAGTCCATTGTACTGCTGTGTTGGCTGACTAAGAAATCCCAAGTTAAGACAGATCAGGCGTTCAAATTTAGATAGATGTGATGTAACTGAGTCCGGGGATACATTCTATATAATGCCAACTCCATGCTATGCTTTTATTTCATCAAACTCTACGATAATAATGTGAAAGCCCTCTCTCTTCTCATTCTTTTGATTTTATTTCATTGCTTTTCATTGTGTCCCAAGAATTTACTTGTTTTCTTTCAGACATTCTTTACTTTACAACTCAATGACTACAAGCTGTAGATCTTCTTCAATGGCAGCACAGATAACAACTTTCTACTACTAAGTATATCTACACAGTAAATACCTACACATGAAATATTGGTGCACTTACAAAGTATACTTCTCAAATGTAGCACATAAAATTAGAGGATATCTTCTAAAGCAGACGAGAGCCCTCTTATTCTCTTATTCGCTTTGCATGATTAGAAACTGTGTCTGATACACACACACAGACTATCATATCTGTTTAAATTTTTTTACGATTGAACAAATAGAGCGAGTGAGAGATTTAGAAGAGTGCTAATGTATCTGCAAAGATATTCCACAGGACATTAATATAAACATAACGTAAGGAAACATTGCAAATTACACTTAAGCGAAAATTTATATACTTGATTAAAACTATGTGCATTATGCATTTAGGAATATTATATTGTGCTTTAATAACTCATTTAAATACACTTTTAATACTCATAGCACTATATACAATCTTTACACACACATATGTACAGAAATCTGTTTGCACATTGCGCAAAAGTAACGCAGTGATCTAAATATAGGTTATTTGTCTACTATATCTTTCTTTACTTGTCTGTTAGTGTTTAGTTGTTATTATGTATTGATAGTAGTAGGACGTTTGTAATTTACTCGCGCACTAGTTAACTACATAGTCATGCTATAATAATATTATAGTTACTAACTATAACAAGGTATACATATCAAAGAGTCTAAGTTTGTATTACATTACGAATTCTCGTCGCTTAATTTGGTTGCAGCTATGCAATCTGTCTTTAATCCTTTAGTAATACGAGTTAGCAAAATATCAAGTAAGATACTCCATTCCACTCTCCCCATTATCAAAATCTAGCTTGGGTGGTATAAATTGCCCTGACTTGCTTGACTCTACTTTGCTTTTCATTTCATTGCTTTGCCTATCCTCCTTACGTGAATGATGGTCGCATGTGATGAGCAAAGTTTGGGCAACAAGATTTCCTGTCTAGACACTATATATCAATCATTTCTACGAGCTCATTTCTAAAGTGTCGCACTATTTTTACTGTAACATCGAAAGGAACCAAAGGGAAAATCTAATATCTAGAAAAAATTCTTATCTTCTTCGGCTCTAGCACATTTCTCTATTCTGTTATTCCGCTAAAATAACAGGCATTATTCATTTATTCTTTTAATATGCTAAACATTAAATCCGGAAAAATAAGTAGATGGTCAAATAAATATTTGCAATTCGAAGATCATTGGAGATCATCTCTAACAAATTGGATTATGCGTACAATAACCAATAGTAGCAGGATTGGAAACCCTTATGTATTAAAAATTAAAAAATGTCATAAAGCTTGGTGAACATGAAGTTGACCGTATGGCATAGTAAATAAGAGGATGACTAAAAGAAATTACAGATGGGTCATTGGATCATTTTAGTTTAAACAAATGACGCAACGTCTCAAAAATGTTTTGTAAAAATACTTATTTAGCATTTATCATATTATTATCATCATAGCGTACTTTGCATCTAATTGTAAATCTAAGGGTTTAATATGAAGCAGTAAATGACAAAATATTTTATTTGGCATATCTGAGGTAGTATTCCATTTCAGAAGAATAATAAAAATATGATTTGTATCTCTATCATATTGAGATAATTTACAGCTTTGCATTGGCATATTTTTCTACACATGTCTGCAGAGCAGTCGACACAAATGTTAGTTTAGTTTGTTGGTGAATTGTATATTAGTGTTAGTTATCGTATGGTAAAAGCTGAAATAGAAGGAGATTTGCATCATCCCTGTATTTATGTAGCCAATATATTTAGAAGATATTTTGATTGAGACAGTGCATTGTGTCGGATTAGATCTAGCTAGGTTCGGCCACCCACTTTCGAGAGAGAATCTGTGTAGCTTAGGAATGATTGCATTAAGTTAGAGTATAAGTTACCTAGAAAGTTTTGTGTGTCTGAAGCGAGGGGTAACGAACGTAACACAAATCTATATTTGGCATAGCTCTAAATCAAAGAGACAGATTTATCTGTGGTTTATCTATTCGAACCTTAGATGGGAAATTTGGTTGATCTTCATAATATAAAAATGCAATATAAATAAAAGGCCTACGCCCCTGCAATTCTAATCTATAAGATCATAGGAGTAAAAAGAAAAAGGCTACGGAAAAGGAACCGAACCAGAACAAACCAACTCTAAATTATGTGCTATGCCATTCCGTTGGATTTTCTTTAGCACTCCACTCAGAAGAGAGAGAGAGAGAGAGAGTCGTGAGTTTGGGCCGAGCTTATCCACAGATGAGAATTTGGAATGTGAGGAGGAAAAAGAGTGAACTGACTTAACACACGTCCCGATAGCTTTATGCTTGCTACTTTATACTAAAAACCAACTCAATTCACCGTCACATCACATCAGCTATGAATGTGCAATTTGGGTTTCGTCCTTTTCCTTTCTACCTATATAACCCTAAAACCACTAGCACACACAGATCATCGTGCTTTTCCGCTACCTCCTCCGATTACTTTAGTATTACATAAGTATTTTACTATATATTCTTTGTATAAGTGAGTGGAAATGTCGGAGTATGTTCCTCCCGCCGTGTTGAGCTCTCTTAAGTTGACTTGGTTTGTTCTGGGTACACAAAAGTAGCGTGTATACTTGTCTCCTCATCTAAAATCTAAGCACGACTCACGTTTATTTTAGTTAGCCTAGTAGCTGTAACATTGGGGCAGGATTCTGTCATGATGGTAAAGAAATAGGAAAAAAGGAGTGAAATGCCATGTAATGTAAGTAATGTAATGCTATGTGAAAACTATGTTCTACATAGTGCATCCAGCAATGACGTCCTTTCCTCATAGTTAAAAGCTTGTCTTCTTGTCTTGTCCTAGCTTGAGGGAACTTTAGGGCTAAGAGAGACTAAGATAAGTGCGAAGTTTAGCTCAAAGTTCGTGTATCATCCTTGTTACGACTATTTGTACAAAGTACATTACAAACTATGTACATTTTATATTTTTCTATACTCCGTCCCTCTATATTTCAACAGTACATTACACCTTCCTATATCAACTATTTCGAGTGATTTATTAATGATTGCAACATTAGCTCCAGATCTTCATCATGATCATACTTAATAAGCAGTTGAAAGCTTTGCCCTATATATTCTTATACGCTCTCTGCATCTCCTCTAATACTTTTACGTATGAATTATAATACAACTTGTGTATATTTATGTATGTATCCTACAATAATTTACTGCATTTTACAACCTCTGCTCTAAACTAAATGTTTACCACTTTTACTCTTATCCTCCTTATCTTTCTTCACCTTACCTTTCTTAATGCTAAATATTTTGCGACGTGACTTCATATTTTTCTTATATAACTCCAGTTGTAAACATTATAACCCTATTTTTCCGCAATGATCAGCTATTACCACTGGTTATTAGTTAACCAGCTAAAGTTATACGACAAAAGGAGCTAAGCTTATAAAAGGTTTATTGTCCGTGCCTTGTAATGGAATCTCTGGATTTCCCACTATACCCCACATCCTCCGTTTCACTTTTACTTTCTCCAGGATTTTCGACTACACAGCTCAACACTTTCCACACATTTTTTCATTCCGTGTTTTCTACCACAAATTTTATTACAGAATTATGGGGAAAATATCACATTATACCTGTGGGGAAACCTCGTTCAGCTTAAACATTATTCATACTTTGTCAAATTAGTTTTATGTGCTGACCTAGCTGACCGCTTTTTCCTAGTCAGTAACAGAACCCACGCGGAGGATTGTGAGGATCATTGGGCTATGTATACTACTTTTAGGGATAAAGTGCAACTGTTTGAGTCTAATAATAATATTCTGATGCATTTATAGAAAAACCGAAAATTTCAATAGAGAAAAATTACGATTTCCATTTATCATCATCTTCAATGGTTTTTATCGCCCCCATAGATAACACTGATCAAGTTACATACAAGATACATGTGTATGTATCTTCAATTACCTCTGACGTGATTTTCGACTAGTAAGCACTAAGCACACCACACCGCACAATTCTGCTGAGGAAATAGATTTGTTTGTGAAAAATTGGACCATAAATATGCCACGGGAAATAGAAAAAGCCTTGCTTCCCAACGAAAATAAGTAAGTTTCAAATGGGATGTGCATAGAACTACATCTAGTACTATAATAGTGCATTGGCAATATATTTGACTTTTTTTAATCATGTCAATGTAGTACATAGTGACCTTGCTTCCTTTTTCTTGCCACGCTAATGTATGTATGTAACCTATACCTAGTACAAGGAATATTTCAGTAGTGGTGCAAGTTTGCAATTTCCGATACTCTTAATAAGTTACATGCTACACTGACTTCTTATAGACTAACACAGCACACAGTGTCGTATTTACTTCATACAGTGACTACTGATCCATTTAAAAAATAACATCACAAACCTACCTGCCCCATATTCAGCCACATGAAAAACTTTCGCGAGATTTCTAACTTTTATTGGAACATTTTATGACTTCTAAGAAATGTAGTCATATCAGATATACTAATACCGACAAATAGTTCTAAAGGATTCAAATATTCTTAATTTCCCTACCATCTTAACCTGAAATGTATAGATAGTTGCCTATATAATATTATATGTCCTATAAAATACATTAAAGTATATCCATAAACTCATAATGGCTAATAATGCTTGCTGTAAAAGTAGCTCCATACAGAGTTTATTGATTTCTGCCGGCACCATTTTCCTTTCTCTAAAAACAAAAAGTAACGTCGTAGCTTCCTTAAAGCGAAAACAAGTTTTCCCATTGGAGAAATGTATTGCTAACACTAGTAAGTGTAGTATATGTAAGAGTATCCATGTACATCCATTGTGGCTATTCCATGGTGCCACAAATAAATGATTAATATTGCTAGTTCATTGATTCTCGAAAAGAAAGGGAAACGACCTGGTTGAGTAATTATGCACATACATAACGTTCGGATTCATAGAGAAGCCTAGCATGTAACTAATATAAATTTCCAGATGATGTTACACATCTGACATATCATAGGATTATGCCTGTCTCCTTCTCCTACTGTCTACTACTACGTGTTCTTCTTCCAATATTTTAATAAGTTACGATAAATTCAGTTTTACCAAAAGGAATAACTTCATAAAGCTGGAAAGCAACCCACGCTTTTTATATCCATACATAGCACATAGAGTTTCATTTTATATAGCAGTTTGTGGAAAGAAAAGCAATGCTAGAGCAAAGTTAAGGAAACCAGGTGCTCCCACTCGCTCTATCTACTTATTCCTATATAGATGTTTCGCATTTCGTACTAAAACATCTCCGTAAGCAATAAATTTCTGGACCGGATTCAATTTGAGACTTATTCAATGGATTTTGCTGGCTCTGATAGCCCAAACACAGAGCTTCCGCCAGTCTCAACCTCAACTCTCTTCTCTCCGACTTGGAAAAAGTAGAAAAGGAAGCTGAACACACACACAATGTATGTAATTTGCAATATGAGCTTTCCTTCAGTTTCAGTAAAATAGCCAGAGACATGCTTTTACCTCCACGGTAATAGAATACCCTCCCACGTAATGTTATCAACCAACGGACATGCCATTTCTCCACATACCTTTAATAGAATACATGCTTCTTATCACAAATACATAGTGCATTTATGAATAACAATAAAATAATATCTCAAGTATATCACCTCAGGCTACGGGTACGCATGTATAACTTCCGTTATAGTTTAAGCAGTTCATAGTTTCGGTCAAAGACAGTGTACAGAAATAATGTACAGAAATATAGGTACACGGCAAATAATCCCATTTAAATCATGCAGTACCTACATGAATTCCTCGATGTCCAAATGGAATAAAGAGCCGACGAACTATCCAATAAAATAACAGCAGAAGCCATAAAGTTGTAATGTTACGGAATATAGTCATAATACATACTCGACAGAAACATCCATGGGTCATGGATTGTCCTTTGTCACGCCAGACTAAGTCAAACCACAGGACACTAGACTATACAACATAATCGAATACACTTTCACACTCACACAATCTAATAGTGTTACAAGTAAGTGAACAAGGCAAGATAGAGATATCGCTTATGCCACATATGAACTAAAAGTGAATTCCTTTCATTGTTCTCCAGCTCACGCAGTAATAGAGAGCAGTTTATATTTAATGACAGATTGCGATTATGGCTACATGTCAGCTCGGAGCAAGTGCTAAAGAAAAGAGGATGTAATTGAGACTCGTGTTTCGTGATTAATCGTAAAGACCATTAGAATTGCCTTAATGGAGCGTGAAACGGGGAGCAAAAATGAATTTTAACTGCAACCGTCGTCATTACCTAATTTTCTCCCTTTCTCTGTCGCCACGATTCTCCCTGTCATTTACTACTTACTCTATACATATCTAGCATGATATATATTTAATATATATCCACAACTGGAAACAAGTGTTATGAGCACAAGTAACGGATGTTCAGCAGCCTACTAACAAACTCCCTATTCTACATACATTAATTCTTCAACTCTCATAAATGGTGTCAATTTAAGAATAGACTGCTTTTACGTCATTTGTCTTGCCACAATAGTAACTTGTCACCAACCACTCACTCTCTCAGTCAATAAGCTGTAATTACAGATGGAGAGCGACAGCAGTTAATTCCGAATAATTGACTAATGCAAACTAGAATCACTAAAACTACCTACTCACTATAAAATACAGATAAATATGCCCTTTCTTTTCCTATATTCACATTTGCACTTATTTACTAACATTACCTAACATCCATTTTAACTGTATGAACATGAAACATCATTGTTTATCTGTAGCTGCATCAATGTAAGGAATAACCAAATTATTGAGCATTTCCCATACCCGCATTTAAAAATTAATCCAATATTTATATATTCCTGCACAGTAATACATCAGATAATTTTCGCAATTATAGTCTTATCTAATATAAAGAATGTTTTATTTTTTGATATTAAAGGTACTGTGAATCTGTTAGTGTTTACTACATGAAAATCATTATTTCAATCGCAACAGATACAAATTGCAAGCAATCCAATCTCAACAGGTGCAAGAGAGACGGAAAAAAATCCATACAAGGAAAAATCCAGTAGAGATGAAGGAAGATGTATTGACCTGAGTCAACTTATTGTTCGTTTGGCTTTCCTTTGGCCTCGGAGAAATAAGACTAATGCAAAACTCTCATTTCTGAGAGAAAACTAGAACACTTAATACAGTGTAGGGCTACATCTCCTTTTGCTAACAAAACAAGCAAGGATATAGTTACAGATAGAGAATAATAACATTATAGTGAAACTAATGCAGGAGAAAGTAGAAAAAGGATTACTGCGAAGATTGGCAGAGAGAAAGCGTTGAAATGTCCATTTACTGTATACTCTGTTTTTATCTTAAGATGTGGTTAATAACTTTATTCCACGTCATAATATAACTAGTACGCATACTTCCAGGGAATCCTCTGACTCTACTCTGCATAGGTATACTTAAGAAATATCATTCTGTCATCTCCAATAATAAATATACGTTCATGCATATAAATACACAATGCATATAAATATATGCGTCCTTGGAGGAAAAGATGCTATACTATGGAAGAGAGTTAAGTAAGTAGGTACGTATATACATTAGAGAGAAAACAAGAGAACTGGCTTAGGTTGACTTTAGTCGAGGACAAGATTGAGTTCAGCAAAGTATTGTCGTTGTTCTATTTGAAAAGTTTGACAGGATTCGGACTGTTGTGGCTTTGGAAGAAAGTTGAAGATATTATACATACATAACTAAAGCCTGCTATTATCTATACGTGTATAATGTCCTGTAGTGCACAAGACTATTTAGTATAGTATAGTTGAGCCTGTGCTGTGTACGAAGAGATTTACAAGAAGGTCGAATGTAGGACATTATGTGGGATCGCATCAGTCGGAGGATTATGATAGGTCATTTCCTTTTCTGACGCCACAAAACAGCAGACGAAATGGAAACATAAAATGGGCATCCACTTCTTTCCTAACAAGCAAAAGCAAGTCAGTCAACTCATCTCGCCACATCTCTGTTTTTCCCTACAAGCCCTCCCTGCCGGCCTTACTCAAGTCAACTCGAGTTAAACCAACTAACTCTTGTCATTTATTGCATTGTATTCCTTGAAGACATTATTTCTATGCATAGTGCCTTCTCGTGTCTCTTTCTCAACAGCCTTTGTCACTTGCTCACTTCCAACACTTTTTATCTCTCAACTCTTTATATTTATATCCACTTTCCCTAACTTCCTTTAATTTTCAAATATACACAGAAACCATATAAAATGTAATTTCCTTTCCTTACGCTCTACCGTCTCATTTTACGGCCATACTACTACGCTCTATGACGTTAGAGTTTAAATCTTCTACTAAAGTACAATTGTACTCAAGGATTTTTTACAACTACTTTCATGCGTTTTAATAACAAGTACACTACAACTACAAAATAGGTTGATACCCCAAAAACAAGTCATAGAATTTATATAGAGCAGTACTAACTACTAATCCCTCTGTTAAAAGATATACGTAGTAGCATCTGCACATTTGCATACCATAAACTCTTCTCTTTGCGGTAACTTTTTTGATCTGTTCTAATTTTAATATTTAAATTCCTTCTCAATGTAGAAAACGGTAACGGTGCACCTTGCATTTTTTATTTGAACCTAGAAATATCCATTGCTCCAGTTTTATAAATAAGGAATTTCCCTCCTTTCCTAATCATTTCTTGATAATTCCTATGAAATGGAGCATTAGTGAGCCAGTAAAATGGGAAATCCAATTAAGATTCACTCAGGCACATCAAAAGTGTAATCAAAGAACTTGTGCTCATTCTGCTTGCTTACAATTTTCATGCAGTTTTGCTTTTGTAGGATAGTACATTTTGTATAATAATCGTGTATCCTAACTTGCAAATCTTTCATCCCTGATAATTTGCATGAATACAGCTGCTGCCTTATTGGAAAGTACATGGATACACTGCTAAACTAGTAATAACTAGTTCATTAGTTTCACTTTACAAGTTAGTTTATGCAGAAGACCTAATTTTCAAGGTTCGGTGAAATGAATAAAATAAACTTTCGCAAGAGGGGGAAAAGTACATCATATCGCAGTGTATCTTTATATAATAGTCAAACAAATAGCAAAACACATTGGGGACGCAGCATGTTAAGTAACAGGTTTTATTAATTTTTGACTTACTTCCGTTTAACTGTGCAAATTAACTCTAGGACCCCTACAAAAGTCAACATATGTTAACCATTATGTGTCAACATGTTTATATTAGCGTGGAAATTAAATTTTAATTTTCTTTTACAGACTTGCAAAACTTTAATCTAAAAACCATGCCGTGTTACATAAGACTATAGTAGATTATATTTAGCACAGATTTATTTAAGGAAACTCCATTTGAGGAACGTCTAAAATAGCCGTGCACTTTGCAGTTTTGATGTGATGTGATAAAAAGTATTTTACAATACAGACTGTATACATAAATATTAAAAGAAAAGGAAATGAACAACAAACACCAGCTGCCAAAATAATAACCAAGTCAGAGAGCAATTTTCACGTTTCAACTCGCTTTTTATAGTATAGATTTTCAACTAGTAGCAACCAGTACCAAACTACTAGATAAAACACAAAAAATAACTTTATCTTCCCTGTCTTACTGCACTCTACCTAGATATCGTGCTATTTGTGAGAATAAATCTAACAAAGTTACGGCCATCACTAAAACACAGACGCAGTGGAAGCTTTATCCATCCAAAACTAAAGAGCACCACACATGCAACGAGATGCTCTCTATATTTTATGCATGCTATCATGATATTTAAGTACCAACCTGTATATTCTGTCATGCAATCTACTATAAAACTGTCCTCTCATGTCAGTTGCTCTGCAGTTTAGAAATGCACACATCATTTCAATGTTTCAGGTGCTCCATTACAATAAAATGGCTGTAGCCTATACTAAACGCACAAAAATCTAAATAGTGTGATGCACAAGAATTATCTATTCGCAATAGCTTTCTTAACCGATATGTATTTATACTATGTTCACTCAAATATCACCAATGCAGATATATAGCAATATTATAACATTTAAGATGTGTAGATTTCTACGAAACATATGCACCATTGTGCAGCCCTGGGCGTGTTTTAGTTCAGGCCTACAAAAAGTATTTTGCATAGCCTAAATCCTTTATTACAAGACCAAGAACTGAATCACAGTGGTTTAGCCCAAGTGAGTATAATCATCTTTTTTGGATGAATCAAATTATTCGTGATAGTAATTAGCATTTTATGCACTCACCAACTCATCAACTTCGAAGATGTATCGTCAATCTATTTATCTCTGTAGTAATAATTGGTGCTGCTTTGAAAATAAAAATTAAAGATGTTGTATCCATATAGTTGTTGTACGTAAAACGGTTGAGTTTGGCATGTCTTTTTGCTAAGTGATTTATTCACATAACTGTATTTAAGTATAATATACGTATATAAGGTAATATATACTATTTAGGTATTTGTTTATCAGTATAGAGTAAAAGGAATTTTTGCCCTTTTGCTTCACATTTACAAGACTGAGCTGTAGTTGTGGCAGTAAATGGTGCGGATCAAGTAGAAACAATTCGTAAACTGTGCTGACTGACATATGTGAGTAATCGATTACCTGCAGTTCACTCACAATAGTCACAGTACAACAGAACAACTCACGTGCAATGTCGACTTAACTTTCTCCTGATTCTCTTTCTGTTTGTTGTAAAACAGCCTTTCTCCTTCATTTTTTTATTTCTCACGAGCTTAGTCTAACTTTCTCTTTGTTATTGTTTTTCCTTTTTAAACGCAGATGGTTGGAAAAGGCGAAGGACATTATAAGTGTACCTTACGGGCATTAAAGATAAATCTCGTTGAAAACATTGACGTTGTGTTTTACAGCACTAAGATCTGCTTTCTGCTCTCCTGCAACAATCTTATAGATGAATTTTAGCGGCGATTTGCTCAGTTTGCTACATTAAATATCATGTATAAAGCCAGGAATAAATTCGCATCAGTTCCCTATATATTTTTACTATATGGTGTAACAAAGAGTTTAGAGGTAACTTCCTTGATTTCTGTTTTCCACAAAATTGCAATATGTTGTGGTTGTACAAATAGTTAGTGCTTAGTAAAACAGTCAAAAGTGAAGTCACGGTTATGTTGAGTCCAGTCCAGTTGCGAACTGACGGTAAACATGAAATGTTCATTAAGAGTGGTAGGAAAAGCCAAGAAAAAGAATTATGGCTTCCATACAGGCTACACTAGGCAAGTATAACTCACTGATGTGAATAAAGTAAAGGAACGTAGGTTGTTGGTATGTGCATTTGATAGGGAATACTTCTTACTTCACTCCAAATTATGTACATAGCTATTTCTAACTGTAATAGTAAAGAGTAGGAGGCATTATAGGAATTTAGGCACACACGATCGTAGAATACATTAGCTGACTTAAGTTGACGCTAGTAGTAGACAAGACGCAGACTACTAGAACAGAGGCAACGAGAGAGAGAGAGAGAGAATAGAGAATGAAACTGAGTTGAACTCAAAGTATGGGGGGACAAAATAATTCAAGGGAGCAAGGAAGTAAGTCAATTTGTGTATAGTAAATTTTCCTATATAGAATCCCATGCACTACAGTTGAAGTCAACTAGTATTTGCCAGAAGAATGTTTGCTTGCTTTACTTTTCTTGCCGATTCTACAACGGCCGGTTACACTTTGTGCCAAATTCCAACTCTGATCTTGGATTCGATAATATTAATAGTATGTGTGTATGTATGTACATGCAGCAGTAGTAGTGGCCATAATATTATCTGGTACTGCATAAGTGCATGGTAGGACATAAAATAAATAGGCAGGGTGTATGTGTATGTGCAGTAGTAGTAGCAGTGCATGTACCAGTTGTCGTTTGCGAAAAACCTAACTGATTTAGTCTGCCCTTTATTGTGTCTGATGGAAATCTTGTGTCCGTGCCTGTAGTATATGCCACATTCTGAATTATGGATTGTCTACTGCAAATATACATACTACGCTGCCATTCCTTGCATGCCCCATGCTACTCTATTTATACGTACATACATAACATTCGTACTAAATTAAATCCGATAATTTGCTGAACGCAAATCCCTACTTTCACTGTCGTAATAAAGTCACCTTCCCTCGTTTCACTTTCCTACTGCATTTCCCTTTCATTCCAAAATACGACCCCATTTACTGCACTTTAAACTAATAGTATGGTTAATGCTAAATGCACTTAGCAAGGATTTTGGCATGTACATAATTACACTTACACGTCTATGCAGTCATTAGACTTCATTGTCGTCCAAATCTATTCAATAGCACCTTCATGAATGCTCTCCAAATTTGGGCTACTCTCACATAATCTTTCCCAATAGATAAGTAGTAAAAAGCTTTAGTAGTTAGTTAAGCTGTAGAGAGGATGCACTGATGCATTTATTTAAAAGAGGAACGCCTTTTGCCGAAGAAAGAGATGCATTGAATACATGCATAATTAATCATCGTGCACTAACTACCCTTCACACAAACTATTTAATTAGTAAATAAACTTGCCTTGCACATAGAATTTCCAATATTGGCTATGCAGCTATTGCAACTTAGCTAAATAACATGCTAATTATTGAATCAATGCAATATAAACTTTTGATATTAGCACCAAAGTAATTATATGGACTCTGTTCTTTCGAGCGTGACTAGCATTCAATGTTTCATTCATTCCTGTATATCAATCCCCACTTCATATGTACAAGAAACCATGTTATTTACATTTTACCTTCGCAAAAGCTATATTTTTGCAAAACGAGTCATTCAATATCCCAGTCAGTCTTGTAGTCATCAAAAGCAAATTATAGTGGTGCGCAGTTTGAGCTATAAAAGGTGTTTAGACAGTCTGTCATTAAAAACCCATTTAGCTCATCAATACACAACATGGAAACTTGTTTGCTTTCTTAAACTAAATAAGCAGAAAAATACGTTGCATATTGTCTTCGAGCTTTTAGCTAACGTGTTTCTCTATACCATTACTCATTAATGTGCCATATAATGGCAATATCCAGGCAGTTTCATTATACACTCCCATATTGTGTATATTATACGTTCATAATCAACCAGTTACGTCAAGCACATCAATCAACGTGCGCACTACAATTTTCAATATATACCTAACCTACCCAGCCAAATGAAATCATTGTAGCTACCTATTAAAGTGGCATGGCAAAGTTAGCAATATGGAGGTTCACTGCACACAATATTATAATTGATTATTATTTAAATAATTAATTATTCAGGCACTACTGGCAATGACATACCAAGAGCTCCTTAATGCCAAGCAAGCACTAACTCAAATTCAAAAGAAAAAGTAAAATCTGCTGAAAAAGCAGATTTTACTTGAGTAATTGCTCGAAACGTTTAAACACAAACATGATTAAAATACCTTAACGTACTGCAGACTGCAGTAACCTATTGTATTAATTACATTGATATCGTTGACTTTCATGCTTAAAAGTTAAGTCCACATCTAATACATATACAAATATTTTTATAAAAATAAGTCATAATAAAATCCCCTGACTTTCTTTATGAAAATATAAAACAAATTTTTTTCTCTTCAAAATATCTGTCTGTAACGCTTCTCAGTACCATCTAAGTAAACACTCGCTAAATGAAATGTGCATCGATTAAACAAAAGTGGCAGGTGTGCTCATTTCATGTAAAAATATAATTTAATTACGGTACCTGCATACCAACACAACTTACAGTTACGCAACTATGTACATAGTCCTAACCATTAATTAAGAAGACAATTGAATTGAGGATGCAATGTGTAAACAGTACATTGCACTATGTCTCCAAAATATCAAGCCTCTTTTAAAGCCAAATCGAAAGAAGGGACAGAATCAACAAAATCTATTGCTCAATTCTAAGTGTAATGAGATATTTTAAAGTCAACAAAGCCACATATAGAAGATGGAAACTACATATTTGGATTCTTACATTTTATTTCCATTTCTGTATACTTTGGTTCTATCTGTATTAATTAAGCGGACCCATTTATTCCAATTAAGATTGCTACTGATATCATGTATTATTATAGTTATCGTGCACAACATAGTAATACTATTATAGCGTATTTAGAGCAGCATTAGAGCAGGATGAGTTAATTTTCATTTAGCACAGGGAAAATGCATCTTGCTAACTAGAACGATAGGAGGTCAACATTAAAAGTTACGCAGGTAGTGAGTAGCATTTCTAGTACCACTTGCCCTAATCATTTGCTTCAATAAGTCTAGATAATCTCATTGTACATTCCAAACTCTGGGTTCATTACAATCAATAGAGAATAACATTAGATTATGCCAAACTGTCAAAGACTAATGTAACCTGTAGAAGGAGATATCAAATAACTTGCAACCAAGTGGGTGGCATCCTATTCTCATGCTGGTTGCTTGACTTTACTTTCCACTGTTGAAATTATCCTCTGTTAATTTGCATTTCGCCTTTACTGGTAAACAGAAACATTAATTAGGGAATGTACATTGCTTGCTTTCCACAATCTCCTTAGCACAACAGAGTATCTGTATCATTACTCCACACAATTCTCTATTGATATATGGATGTTAAGCGATATGTGGCTATATAATATTTTCTACCTTGCTACTTGCCAGCTCGTTGTGGCTGTGGCTTTGCAGTAAGATTATCTCTAATTTGGTTTCAGTAAGGCAACCTGACTGTTTTGTCAATTAAATGTGCTAGATAGAATTTGCTAATTGTAGTAATACTATAGGTACGATGAACTCTTATTATATAGCCAGTAGTGTTTTTCTAGGAGGCAACATGAGCCGAAGTACCTAAGATCAAAATTCTATCCTAAATCCAAAGTGGCTAAATAATAGAATATCGTCTCATCCTCTTTATAGTAGAAATAGAAATAAATATGGTTTTATGTGTTATGCATGTAGCTACTTTCATAGATTTAGAGGGAAAACATTTACAGATCCTTTGTTTCAGAGTTTAAGAGTAAAAGTGGCCAAGCCACAAGAGATAATGGATGAGAAGACAAGAACAAAACCTCCACAGGAAATTCTGAATCAAGTCAGGCTAGAATTAGAATACGTAGAAGTGAAAAGAGGAGCAGGTCATAGATGAGAACAGCAGGACAGTAGAATTTCTCATATAATCTGGACTAATACAATAAGGAAAGGAGCTCTGGGTTAATTCATGGTAATAAATTCCCATTCCTAACCAAATAATGGAGTTTAATTAGAATTTATTACAACACTCGGAACTCTCAGGAGGTCGTGCCACATCAAATCACTAGGCTAGCCGCTCACTATATATGAGAATTTGTATATTCTGTACGTAAAGCAGTACTTGTAACTAGTTGACTTGACGGGTGTGCATGGCATGAGTAGGAGGAGGTGTCAAATCAACACAAATTCCAAAGGCAACCATTCTGGTGTCAGGAAGAACCCCTACACTTGAAAGATCTGTTAATGTTTATGAGTCTTTTACTGTATTTAGCGTCTTTATCGCGCAAATTTAATTTTACCCTATTATCTTTGGGTAGGCACCTTCCTTTTCTCTTTTACACGACAAGGTTTCGTGAGGCACAGCAGGAGGGAAATAGGTAGGTAACTAACAGACGGAATGAGGCTAAAGATAATTGCTAGCTTACGTTATACTTGTTAGAGGCTTCTGGCTGGACGGAAAGAATGATTTTATTTTGCTATATACTTATTATGTTAAATAATCATCAAAGAAATTTCCTCTCGTTTGATTTTCTCAAAAATTTAATGTCACGTTGCATTCGCTTCGCATGTATGAGCTACTATTCCTAACTTTGCTTTCTATGAACTTTAGTTTACCTATAGATAAAAGCTAGAAGGACGAATGCGCAACTACCTGGAAGAAATTACAAAATTAAACAAGTTTCATGCATGAACTAAAAAACTTAAAAAGTAAATAAGTGCATTCAAAAGATTCGGCAGATTTTAATGAAAAGAAAAATTTGTGATTCGCGATGCGTAGAAAAGTAATATAATAAAATTCACCTAACAATTTGTGAAATTATGTTCAAGTTAAGATGTTTGGGATGATGTGATTTGGTTTTTGTCTGGCTGTCTACGTCTCCTAATGTCGAAACTTAGTCTCTGAGTGAGTGGCGTATATGGTATAAGTACACGTGTTTGACTTGACTCTCGATGAAATAGATTCTCCTTGAAGTGAAGTGAACCTGAGCTGATTGAAATTCTGGAGCAGTTCAACTTTAAATGCAAGTCAAGATATCGAGCGATGTTTTTAAGAAGAAAGGGAGGCAGACTACACCATTTCTGCTTAACAAACAGAGAAAGCTCTGCTTTTAAATAGAAAATAGAAATCCATATAATTTTGAATCTTATTACAAGGACTGCTAACAACTAGGCTGGTTATTGATCATAATAAGATGCTTTTAACATTCCCTCCGGTGTGGTGATTGCGGTGTAAAGACATTAACGCCTGAGTTAACTAAAGCGGAAAATATTACATTGCAAACTCGGCGATGTTTGCCAAAACCTTTTGCTTATCATAGTCCCATTGTACTGTGAAATGAAAGCCGGCTTGGCTTCACCTACTACCATGCTATAACAATGCTTTGTATTGTCATCACGAAAATCATAAACGAAATCACGTCTAGCTCTGTGCAGTCAACATCCTTATAATATTATTATTATAAAATACACATAGCTACTAAAATCCTGTACTTCCATTCAAGATAACACACATGCAAGTCGAACAAAACTATTTACTAGTAGTTAATGCCAGTAATACGGCAGTTATTACAGGAGAGCATAATATATGTAATGTAGATCAGCATCAAGCTTATTTTAAATAATAATGTGGCGTAGTAAAACCAGCTATAGCAAATGTTTTACTAGTAAATGAAAGGAGGAGAGAAGGAACTCTATTAGTACATTTCGTGTTAAAAGATGTTAACTCATAAAAGGGTATCGTAATAAACTGCTGCATGTACCAAACATACATAATACTCTTGCAGGTTTATCTGGTCGGTCGGCGACTTAAGTTGGTCCTGCCCAACAATTGGTAAAAGAGATGCGTCTATTATACGTGTGTAATGTAAAGTAAGTAAACCGCAAAAAAGGTAAATAATTTGTACATTTTTCTGGTAAACAAAGGGAAGTTTTAAGTCTGAAGGAGAAATGTAAGAACGACAAACAAGTTAAGTCAAATTATAATAATGAAGGATAAGAAAATC
>JABASI010000140.1:0-53569 GCA_019776505.1 Tomocerus nigrus | reverse complement strand
TCCTTGTTTGTCATGTAGAGTTAAAGAGAATTAGACATAGTTAGGTACATCCACGTAGAAATAGAACATTATGATATTCGAATGTGTGGCTGTGAAAATTCGGTATAAGCTTTATGAACAATACATTACTAGGGGTATAGCGGATTGAACTAAAAATAAAAATATAGTGAAATTCAGCGGAACATAGTAAGGTAGTATGCTGATTCAATTTATTTGTCTGATGATGCAAAAGAACTGACTATTTTTAATAAGGACCTGAGAGACAGATTATGTTTCTGTCGCTTTCCATTATTTGGTTCACCCCTCGTGATTATGCTCATGCTGTGTCGCCTATTATTCGAGATGTACCATATTATACTTATTGTGTGTGTATGTGTGTGGATGTGTATGCTCACCTATTCATCCATTGAACGTCTCTGTTCTGTCACCATCCCTATCAAGAGTAGATTATGTCACTTATTATTAAATAGTACGAACTTCGCGTGTGTGCATCTTCCATTCCTTTCTGAATTGTATTACTGTATTTTGAGTGCGAGCCTGGCCCGCTTTCCATTATATATTAGTGTAAGACACGATACTTGGTGTGACTATACTTTCTTTTCCTATAAACTGCACATAGTATGTAAAAGGTTAGGTAGTGTAACACCAGCTAAAGTCACACGATACGAGGAGTGTAGACAAATAATGCATATACCTAATACCTATATATGTGTAAACAGAAAATAGAATGGAGAAATGCATTTAGCTTTATAAGGGCTATAGGAGCATAGTAATGTAATAATAAACACAACAAAACGTACCCTCATCAACCTTTCGGATATATAGCCGTCCCTATTATGTATGCCAATGTCACTGAAAATTCTCCAGTTTAGTTGGCTGCTATTGTGTTCTGGCTAGTGATAACTGAATGCTAAAGTACCTTTCATGGGGAATGAATGTCTGCGGATGAAGTGAAATTAGAGTTTAAGCCCAAAAGGTAGACTTTACTAAATTGATATGTCTCTTTCCCCTTTTCGTATGAGGACGCGTAAATATATTTATAAGGGAAATTCATAGGGGTATAAGTTACATGAAATTAGACAGGCTCGTCTGTGTACAGTGAATGTTACATACGTAATGGAGTAACCTTGCTTCATTAGGATTTCGCATTCGGTTTGTGAAATATTGGCATTCTGTTCTGGCGTAAGAATGGGAGAATATAAATAATAAGTGAATTTATTTACTAGGTTGATATAGATAGGAGGATTTGTGTCCCAAACTCTGTGTAATATCTAGAGTAATAAGCAAAGTGTCATGTCAGGGTGCGGCACAAACAAAATAATGTTTGAAAAAGACAGGAAAATGACTCCTGGCTTGGCCTGTTAAAGGCAGTCTTTATTATTTCCCTTGGATAATACATTGTCTACGTTTCTACTACTACATCCTAGTTTACGTTACGTTCAGTTTGTTAGTGAGGAATTCGGTGGGATAGATTGCACAAGGACGCTATTATACAAGACAACTCATCACGGGATCTACTACAACCTACAACCTACCTTCCCCACTCATATGTTCTCTTTTCCTTATAATAATAATGTGTAGTTCTCTTTGCGAGAACTACGAAAGTAAGTAGAAGTAGTAGGGACCTTAGTACATAAATTAGAGAATTAAGAGCGTAGATTTTGCACAGAGTTATATGTTTGTCGTTCAGCTCGCCCTATATCTCTCCATGTGAAATTGTGAAAGGAAGAAGAGAGTGTAAAAGAAGGAAATAAAGATTCGAATTTCCAAGCTATATAAATAAATGGTGAAGGTGGAGATGGAGACGAGAGAGAGAAGGCTTTGAAATATTGCCTGTGCTTGACAGCAGACGTACAGCGAACATAGAACACAACTATTCCCAACATAAGTAAAGTAAATGACCGAAAAGCTAATAGAAGAGAATTTCGCTTCGTAGATGTGGAATGAGCCATACTAATCGTAAGTAAGCAATGCAATGCTAATGCAAGTTTATTTGTAGTGTACTCTGGTGCATAGCAGAACGGGAGAAAGACGGCACTCTAATGCAACCAAAGAATATATTTAATAGTCTTAACTTATTTTAACTCAACTACAAACTCTAAACTAATGCTCTATGAACCTATCTCATGCACTATACTTACATAATACTACATATAATACCTAGTAGATATCTTCTAAAATGCTCATATTGTAGGAAAACACAAACTTCTTCACAATTACATCTTACAATATGTACCTTGTAAATATCTGTTATATGTAGCTACTGTTAAACATTAAGAATAATGTTTTTAGACCAAGATCGTCTGACTTTCAAGACTCTCAAGATTGTACTTCACTGATTAGAGTTGTTCTTTTCAGTTTCAAACTGCTTTCTTAGGTTTGTTGGGTGACACTACATTTTCACGAGATATCATTGTTCCTTTCCAGAATCCCTTTTAATGATAGTGATTTATAAGACTTAACTTCTCTCATCTAATAAATAAATGCTCTAGCAATGCTTTATTGTCTAGTACGAAACGAAATGATTTTAAGATTGTCAGTGTAGATTTTTGATGCATCGTCTGAAATTCCCATTATTTATTCGCTACCTAATTATATTGTTTTTGCTGTAGACAAAAAGCTGATTCCCAAAAAACCTACCATTTACATTTAATTATTAAAATAATCCTCATTTGAATTTTCACGCGGTTTTAAGTAATAATTTACTGTATGATGTAACTAATGATTTTCTTGTTTTGATTTTCAGAATACGGTGACTTTACATCATATTGGGGCTTTGGCACAGTTGAAGGCAGAAGGTAACATTTTTGCGTATTCAGTGTCGACGGAAAATCCGGATGATTTGATTCTGTACCACAACCAAGGAAATGCCACGATGGACTTTCTCTTGGATGGTGATGGTGAGTTTAGCTAAGAAAATATTATTTTTTAATGTAGACGTACCTATGTGATGTGGGTTGGTAGGATTTTATAGGTTGTATTTATTAGTTTGTTATTCTTATTTATTAGGGTATTATTAGGGTTATATTTTTGGGGGTAGGGATATTGTGATTCCTGCTAATGATTATAATGTGCCATAAATGTGGAGATTATAAACAAATGAAAGTAAGATAGATGATAAGGCATGTAGTGGAATGAAGGTTGAAGCTGAACTGTTATGCTGCAATAAATTAATGTAAGATTGCTCCAGTCATGTCAAGAGAGAGCAAAAGCTTCATTGCAACTAGGGAACTGAAGGGAAGTAAATTTCAGTGGGCAGAAGAGGTTGGTTGTTGGTTGAAAGTTTGGTTGGTGGACTATAAACTATATCTTTATTCCCATATCTACCTAACTATTAAAACTGTGCTACATTTAGGTAAAAGTAAGTAGTAGAGTAAAAGGGAGTTGAAAAGTGCCTAACCTTTCTTACGTCATTTTATGCCTACATAAACAGTATGTTATAGATACGCAGCAATGTGTATGTATGCAAGTGAGTTGTGCAGTAAAATTTTCAGAGAAAAGTGCAAAGGTCAGCAAAAAATCCAGTTTTGGGTTGTGTAAGCAATATTGCTAATGTAAGTGTTAAATGTATTCTGGTTTTCTCAATAACCGAAATCTTGGTTGAGATACTATTGGATATAAATGTAGGCAACAGGACTTTTATACTATAGCAGTTTACAGTTTAAAAGCACTATGTTTTCATGCTACGTAGTTCCGTTTTCCTATTATAATGCTATGTTTACGTTTTCCCTTAGGATATTTTTCAAGTGTCATTTCCGCACTGTATAAATGGTTTAATCTGAGTGGTAGAAATTATCGGTGTGTGCATGTTTCAAATGAGGAAATTGCATGCGTGGAACTCATTCGTAATAAATTGCAGTCATTTCGGAAAGGTATTATTCAAGTCCAACTCAAGTCAGGCCTTCATCTAATGTTAAAGTTATGTAAAGAAGGATTCAGTCAGTTTTACTTTACACTATGCCACCATACACATGTGAATATCTTATATCTTGTGTATATTTCTAGTACTTATACAACTGGGTTGCGTATTTCTCTATACTTAACAGTAAAAGTAGTATAAAACAACGTGTAGAACCTCTCGGTAATTTTCCCTCAGTAGTAAAACTAACAGAAAGTGACTTGACTCTCTGGGCTGGTGCACTACTGACGAACTGATTGTGTGTGACTTGACTAACTAACTCTGTTAAAATGCTATAAAGCCCAACATACATATCCGTGCATACATATGTAGCCATTATTCTATAGCTTCTACCATAAATGTGTGTATTTATGAATAGTCACAACTAGGGGAGTAAAATTCAACTATAATGCACGATCATACCAGATTTCCTTTAAGTACATCTGTACATACGATAGTAGGGAATTAGGTAACTATATAGAAAGTGTGTTTGGGGATCCTATATAACAATGTACTCCTTTTCATCCCTATTACCTAGGTATACCAACCAACAACAACAACCTATATAATCCAACATAATAATAGAGGAACACTAGTAGTTTAATAACATTTAACAGAAAACAGTGCTATGCACTTTCTAGCAACTAGCTAGTTATCATAATCTCTTTCCGACATACGTTTCAGCTCTGGTGAAAAGGAAAATTACGGAGAGGACGACGGGATTTGTATTTTCTTGCATTCTAAATGCATTCTAGTTTAATTTAATTACCTGTGCGAGAGAATATTGTTTTCCCTATTAATTATAATATTTGAGTGTTGGGTTAAAATTTTAAAAAAAATAGATGCATAATAAAGTAATATTTACAGTAACCTTCCTATTTTAAATATATGCACAACGATTACGGGAGACTCTCTTTCTGCATTGAATAGAATGTACAAAGGAAACATCGTTAGCTCTAACGAAAGTCGCTATTAAATCCCGAGAGTTATGACATTGCATATTTATGTGTATTTGTATGCAATGTGTATAATAATGTGTAAAGAGATTACATGATGGCATGACCAGAGAGAGTAAGTATAAAAGAGAACTTTTAACTCTTAGCTGTAATGTACCTACCTACTACTTACTATATGTAACATAATAATGCATGATAACAAAATGAAGTAAGAGAGGAACGAGAAGAGGATTCGAGTCGACTTCCTTTCTCTGCCTTATAAAAGTGGACTTGATTAGGAATTCATGAGGTGAGGAGTGAATGCATCAACTAAAGTGCAACTAAAGTCGACTTCCGAACTAGTAACTTTACTAGCAGCTCCTGAAAGAAGAGTAACTGTACATTGCTAATTTGCATATTGCCATACATTTGAGGACTCTGGTATTTATTAGTTCCATTTTTATAGTGCATAAAGCAGAATTGTTTGTTCATAGCATGATGTTAGCATGTCATTGTCAAAATCAGAATCTTTTTAAACGTAGAATAATTATAAATATTATGTAGAAGAATGAGATGACGTTTTATTTGGTGTGTGGTTTTGTAGGTGAGAACGGAGGTTCATCCCGAGAAAGTATTACAAACCTTTTGGACGAAGGACTTGGCACGTCGCTGGATGGGACGGATGAGATCTCTTCCTCTATTCATTCGACATTAGGCCGAAACGACTCTGGTGAGCATTTTTTAGAGTGAAGCTTTATCAGACGTGAGATCTCCATATATTATTCTTCCTTGCTCTTACATCCCCTTTGGGGGAGTTGAGCTCTCGGCTCACTTTCTTACACAGCATCCTATCCCAGCTACATTTCTCTCCTCGGGTGGGACATGGAAATGGAGGTGGGGGAGTTGAATAATAGACTCTAACTTAACCATCCTTTATTCACTCCGCAGTTCTACTCTACTACTCACTACTTATTCCTACTACTCCTAGAGTAACATATCTCTTGTCCTCTCATGTAGTTACTACTACTCTACTTTTATACACACATTTCTACTTACTTTACTTACTTGTTCCGTTATAATCTTATAATATATATTTATACATGCTTCCTACTCTTTTAACTACATATAGCTACACAAAAAAGGTGGAGACCATACACAGTCGCTCTATCTGTTACTAACTATAATGCGTGTACATAATAGTAGACATAGTTTACAATGACGAGTGAATTTTCTAACTATAGAGTCTGGAGTATAAGATAGTTTAAAGTTTTCTTACTGTACATCAATACATGCATAGGTACCTATATACTCGTACATTTAAAATGAGTTTAGTGAATATAGTGGTGAATAGTGTAGTAGTGATTCTCCAATCTCTTGCATACAATCTTTTGTGTTATTTTCGTCTCTTGACTACATTACATTGCATTATAACATTAGAGTCTATTGTATTGCGTTATTATTGCATTGCATCCAACTCTTCATCCTACCATACTACCATCTACTACACACATAGAGAGATGAAATTAAGCCAAACTAACAGAATGACTGAATGTGAATGTAATGTGTGTGTGTGTGTGTGAAGGAGGAAAAGTCTAATATGTCCTACGAGATATACAAAATACAACAGTGACTATTTAAATACTGTTCCTTAAGTACATTTTCATGTAAACTTTGTGCTTTCCTTAATACGTATATTATTCATTTTATTAAATCATGCATATGTGTAAGCCCATTATTTAGTAACGAACTCCCTGAGTACTTTCCACATAAATGTATGTATGAGCTTTCAAATTTTAAACTATATGAGAAAATGTGGGCTTTGAATCTCTTGCTTTATTTTATAGTAAAGTGATATAGTGAAATGAATAACAAGGTATTATATTACAAATGTTCATTTATGTCTCAACAGTCTCATCCTCCCGTCATTCTATCATTGCAAAGAGCCTCTAGTCAAATTGTTCAAATGATTTCAGACTTTAATATCTTCTCCGTTATTACACAAATGTAAAATCAAGGAGAGGGGAGGGAGGCAATCAAATGAACCTACTGCATACTTTTCAACCTTCATTTTATTATCTGATTATATGATTATATCCATACGAACAAATTTTCAGTCTCAGACTCAGGGATATAATTATAAATTTACTTTCCCCATCCTTTTTAGATATATGTCGCATTCTACTACTGTTGACTGTTGACTACACTTAATACAATTACGAAATGCAATGTGTTATGCATTATGGAGCATTGGAGATTCTTGCTTTACATTTATAAATGTATAATAGATAGTTGCAGCGGATACAGTATTATAATTAGATTTTAGTAATAAATGCGCAGACCTTGATGAACGTTTATTGAAAGAGCCTTCCAGTGATCCATGCAAATATTTATTCCATTTGCAAAAGTGTATTTAGTTCAGATTTTAATAGGAAATTGACGTTTAGGGCAACATTTTAGTTAATTATGTTTAAATACGTAGCAAATAAAAATATTTGCAAATTGCAAACGTTATGAAACTAACCAAATATTAGAGTTGTAATGCAACGCAATAACTCTTTCTCTGAACTTACCTAGAAGCGACTTTCAAATTAACTTTCGTTAGCAGGAAGTTGAGAAAGTGAGCTTTGTTCTCCTAACATAAATATGAGAGCTTATCTCTTGCCAGAGCTATTTTGTAATATTTACATACGTCCTGCCTGTACACGTAATGTTTTAGTTTTAAGGGGAACAAACTGAAACTCAAGTGCTAGAGTTAGAGGAAAGGAATGGTTATTGCTTAAAATGGATATTAAACTATTATAATAGGTAGGCCAAAGAGTAGACCAAGCTTTTGAGTTTCACTCGGTTCGCCTAACTCATTTCTTATCGTTTATCATTAGGAACGTGCACTTGTCTGCTATACACACTTAAGTACCTAGTATGCCTAATAGTGAACGTCGTAGCAAGTGTTACGTTCTGTTTCATCTATTATTCTAATATACATTAGGCATCTAGTTTGCTTTGAATGCAAAACGAATATTAGACATTAGCTTCCTTGCATTCTTACTGCCTCTTTAACAAAAGAGAATCGCACATTTATTGTGTTTGCAGTTGTGTTTTAATGTTATGAAATTCCATGATAGATGTTGTTCCCTACTTTGTCTAATGCAATTTAATTTTAATCAACGAACAAATATGTACACTAGAGCATACACACACTATATATGCCCAACTATTAAAACTATAATAAACCTATGTCATATCATAATATTTACAATATTTATACTGAAACAGCAGAAATTTACCCTACTAATTCTCTCCTTTCTGATCTTATGGATCATAAACACACTTATAAAACATTATTCCAGAAGTTCATAATAAAAATGTAGAATTTCGGATATTACGACGCATATAAAAGTATAAAGCTTTCCACAATTTGCAAATTAGATGAAAGAAAGAGATTAAGGGTATAAATGGCGTTTGCATTTTGTTTGTAAAATAAAATATGCCAAAATACACTGCACAATCATACAATGTGTACTGTGTTAAATTGATACAAACACCACAGGCTTACAGCCGAAGGATTTACAGCTGCAAATTAAAATTGGGGATTGTGATTACTTATGTTCCTTTAGGGGTATGGGTAGGTAAGTCTCTGAGTGTATCGAAAGGGGGAATGCAAATGCTAAAAAAATGGATAGAGTAGAAGTTAATTTGCCGGATTGGTTATGTCACAAGGCATTGTGAATGTGCAGTCAAGCAAATGGCATTGATGGGAACAGATATGTTTTTAGTAGTAGGAGTTGGAGAGAAAGAAACAATTTCTATTTTGTTTCCATTTACATAAATTAGGATCTAGTGAGCTTTCTCACATGTATAATGGATATAAAATTAATATTAGCTGCCTATTAGAATGTAAAAATGTAGTCAGTTTGAACATTAAAATTGATAGTAGGATCTTTTAGCATAGAGTAACAATATTTATTGTAGTGACTATTTCTCTCTCCGTTTATAATAGATGACTTTGAAAAGTTTGGGGCATACTCCTACCTACTAATACTAAGTATGTAGTTGGAAATAATATCAAAACTTGTATTGTAGGGTTTTGAGATAAAGTTTTCTAGCATTAGCACTGGTTAAATATATGTTTAAAGAATGTATAGTAGTATAGTAAGGTATTGGATTGGATGTGTATGTGAAGAGGTCTATTACATTGGTTGTTTTGTGTTGATTTGAGTTTACCCTTGCTCTATCTAATGCTGCGAGAAGAGAATGGCCTTGAGCTAAGTAAGTCGAAAATTGGGAGTATGTATGTATTTCTGTAGTCATCTTAGGTTTTCTTATGTAAGTTATCGTAATCGTAACTGTAACAAAACAAGTAAACTCCTCGAAGAAGAAAGGGAGTCGTAGCAAAGGCAAAACGAACTGACTCACGTATTATTCTAGAATGCACAGTGGAAGAGATGAAAGTGGAAAGTTAACTCTTGGATTTACTTTTCGTTAGCCATCCTTCCTATTGTACATTGAGAATGGAACAAAGTCTAAGCGATATAAAACTGTAGTTATGAACCTATTGCGAAGGAGAAATGTTCACTAGTGACTGACAAAAAGATCTGAACTTATTTACAACAATAGTGAGCCTTAAAAAGTTTTCTACAGATTAAAGAGTGAGTAGGTAGATAGTATAAGAAATGGATATCAGCTAGCTACTCCTACTAATAGGCCATAGGAATATAATAATACACAGACTAATGCCAATGAAAAAGTAATAGTGTTGCACGCCATGTCACGTCATAGAATACGAGGTCGTCGTAGCACACACCACCAAATACAACTGGATTGAGGAAAAAGACATTATAAACTTTAAGAAGATGAGACAAGAGAGTACAAGTATGTTTGTTTGTGAACAACCGTGGAGGAATTTGGTACTAGCTACGTAAAATGCCAAACAGTTGGTGATTAATGGCTCATTTTAATTAAGATTGGGATTAGAGACGAGACGGACAGCTCTTCTCACTAAACTAAAGACTCTTCCACTCTTAAACTCCTTCAAAAGATTTTTCCTTACAAACACTGACAAATAAACTCACAACTAAACTTCTGGCAACTAAACTGTTTAGTATCTCTCCTATTTATTTATATAGAGCATATTACAAAGTAGACATATTTATTTCTCCACTCTCTCTAAGTAAAGTAAGTAACTATACACATTTATGCATGACAGTACTAGGTGCATGCATAGTTTTTGCTTTCTCTTATTTTTGCATGTCATTCTTTCTGTGGTATGCTATTATCAGCTATGCAATCTATTTGCATTTCAATTCGCACGAATAGATCCCATTCACTTTGCACATGAATGGATCTGTGTACATTAAAGAACCAAAGTAACTAACTACTACATATACCTACATGTTCTATGCTAATATGTTCTTTGAAATACTTTTGCAATTATTGTGGCAATGTTTTATTACTAAGGTATGTAAAAAAAGTGAAGTAGTGTAGGATTATTTTGCAGATGAC
Source organism: Tomocerus nigrus (assembly GCA_019776505.1). NCBI lineage: Eukaryota > Metazoa > Arthropoda > Collembola > Entomobryomorpha > Tomoceridae > Tomocerus > Tomocerus nigrus. Next base: position 43,237 of record JABASI010000140.1, on the reverse strand, counting down.
TATAAATAAGCATTAGACACAGTTGTATGTAGTCTTTCTTAGCTGGAAAGAGAGAAAGAGAGTGACAACTGAAAAGTATAATATTATGACTTGGGTAGGATTTTAATTTATATTTGATCTTGAGAAAGTAATTGAGATTAGAGCGGAGGATTGTGTAGTGTAATGCAGACTGAAAGAGAGACAAGGCCATTGTAATTCACTTTGCTCAACTCTGCTCAGACTCAAGTTTGAATAGGGAAATATAGAGAAAGACGAAGAAGAGGGAAGGGAATAAATAGAAAAGACAAGGAAAGGGATGCTAATAATGATGATGAGATAGAGAATGCTGATAAGGTTCACTTAACATACTAAAGTGAAGTAAAATAAAGGAAAAGTAAAGTGTTTAAACAAGACTGGAAAGTAGAGACTTGGTTGGCTTTCAAGAGGACGCGTTGAATGAATCCTCTTGTTAGAGAGGAAGTGCCTTCAAACAAAGTACACAAACTCCTCTGCTGTGTCACTCAAGTGCACCCTTCAACCTGACTTGACTCAATTTCACAAACGACTATACTATACTCTTACTCCTACTATTCTCAAATATTCTATCATATCATATTTTATCTATCCTACATCCCAAGAGAGCACTAGACCACATTTCAGTGTCAATATAGTCAATAAACCAAGTAGGCAATTTAATAAATACATCCATTCCTCTAACCTTTCCTCTTAACTTCACTTATTTCAATTTAGAACTTGAAAATTTTCATCCTCTTCTTCCTAATAACTATATAATATTTACTTTTCAAACAATACTCTAATCATATCATTCAACACAAAAAGTTCAATCAAATAATAGAGATTGTAAAACTCCTCTCACAATATTAACTAACTTTTCATTTTACTACTTGGCTGTAGATATTGCATTGGTGAGATTCAAGTTCTATATTGAATAGGTCGAAGTTTTCTGTGTATGAATGGGATTAGTGATAGTAAAATATTTTATTACATTTCCCGTGGTAGTACCCGCTCCTGTCCCTACTGTAAGTAATGTAATGTAAAAGTGAAAAGTAAAGGGAGGTCACGGCCGATTTATTATGTTGATGAGATCGTGTCATTTTTATGAGCTTCCATTCCGCCCTGACGGAAAATGGGATGGAGAGAGCGAGCATTTCACCTACATTGCCCTTTTCTACGGCTAAAATTAGTTTGTAAACTCTTGAAAATCATGATGCGTTTGCGTTTAATAAGTTCACTTCCCGCTACCATAAAGCATGAACTGAACTGGTGGATGTCACTAGTCACTATCATCCAGTCTTATCTCCGAATTCAAAATTAACACAATTTCGTTACATCATATCATATCATATGCTAGAGAGAGTAGTGTACTAGAGACGAACTGACATGTAATATGTACAGCTAGAATTGATTCTTGAATGTGTGAAGTGAAATGTTGTGAAATATCGTCTCATATCTTGAACTGCATGTAACTCAATCTCTGTTCTGGGTGATTGTGATTTGTGTGAATGAGAATTTGGATTTGGCTTATCTGTACTGTACATAATGTAGTTACATTTTACACGATGCTATCTTATCTGACTTTGTTAGCTTTTCTCTGCTCCTCTTATTTGTTCGGAGAAACTTTGTAATTTGCATGTCTATACTACGTGTGTGTACATTCGAGAATTGAAAGTTGTGATAGGATTATACTATAGAGAAAAAAACACGAAGAGTATGGTAAATATATCTAGCGCGTCGTGATGTCTCTGTCACGATTGTAGTATTTTTATTTATACTTGTCTGATCTGTAACATGTTAGAGCGTAGTTTAAGGGTACTAAAACTATTTTGTTGTGTAAATTGTAGCGGAGAAAAGAATGAGAGGCAGGGTCGATGCTCTTTATTAGCAGTAGTAGTGGTAAGTAACATACTAGATATCATGTACATTACGTACTGTGGCTATATCTGATGGTGATAATAAATAAAAGGAATCGGGGAATGGATAAAGAGTGGAGATAGTAGGCAGAGAGAGAGAATCAATGCGACTCCCTTGTCTTGTGCTGTCATATTTCCATTTCCTCATTAAAATATTTTGATTATGAACAAAAGGTTACTTGTCATGTCAGCTGTTGTCCTGAGTCCTGACTGTAATCTATGATACATAGCCTTTGAAAGAGAACGTCACGTCAAGTGAACCGAATGTCTATTGGAAACCATTCAGAAATGTAGAGCATAGTGTTTAATGTTTGTATGTGTGTGCATTATATGCATTATGCAGGAGGGTTAGACGTTTTAGTTAGACTAGCAAAACTACTAACACACTTGACGACATAGAAATGTAACTGAGGATTTTCTCTCTCAGTCTCTATACGACATTCTGTATACTTTAGTTTACTACACTGTTTATGTTTGGTGTAGTGGAAAAGTATGGAGGGCAAAGGAAATGAATGGCATGGGTTGGCTTGTCTGACACTATTTCAATGTAAGTTAGTGCTTTAAACTGAAATTTTGTTGACTTCAATTTGGCTCCTATATGATACGGCGTCTTTTTACTATCAAACTCATTTCGGCATGTAGAAACGACACATACATTACAACTTTCTTAGTCTAAGAATGAATATATTTATATACGTGCTATGTACTACGTATAGAGTTTAGCTATAGAGCTCTTTTGACGTAATTCTACTAAGTAATGGTTCTTTAACGAAGGCGAGTTTAGTAAAATGCTGTATCACGAAGAGAATTCATGAAGAATTCGTGACAAATGATTTTATTTTCTAGGTTCCTTCCTGTCATTTCTTTTTAATGAATGAGTTATTAGTAGAGCCTTGCGTATGTCCCATTGTGTTCTCCATGCATAATGAAATAGTGACTATTGTTACCTAAAGTATGTTGAGTTATAAGTGTGATTTATACACAAGAGAGTTAGGATATGTTAAAATGACTCAGTCAGATAGTTGAGAAAGAGAGAGAGAGAGGATATTATGGAAAGCGTGCTGTGTTGCGCATTAATTTATGTAGAGAAGGAGAAAGCATTTTATTTTGGATGAAAAGATTTTGGAAGTCAGTAAGTAGGGAGAGGTGCTGTATATTAAATTGATTCCATATCCAGATCGCTGTAATATATGCTAGCTGGGGCTACCTTGAAAGCTACCTTATGTCATGCCAGGAAATGAAAATTATTGCAATTTCTCCAGCAGAGTAGACTAGCAATCTAGGCTACTCATCTTCTAGATTAAATTGATAGAAAATTTCTTATTCGTGCATTAAATTACTTGGTTGGTCACACTAATGCTGTATGTAGTACGTGTAGGTATATATATTTGTGTGCATATAGGAAATATTATATAGTTATGTGGAGGTGGTTCCTTAGTAGTGTAGAAAAACTTTTCAGATCAGCGCACAAGACCAGGAGTACATAATACTTTTCCTTCACATTAACTATTAAATTTGAATAGCAATCTCTCAGTTATGCATTGCATTATTGCATCTTTTTCGTATTCTGTTCCATTCTTCGTTACTTTTCCATTTCGTGAGTTAAGTTAGGTAAGATGACTGTCTGTATATGTCTTTCTGTCACTGTAGTACTTTATTTTAGTCTCCGTGTGAGCTCAACTCTACTTTTCCTGCATTGTTACTTCTTTATACAACCCCAAATGTACATATATCACTTGTATATACAAAAGTTAAACTATAGTTTATCTGCAGTATTCAGTGCATTCGTTTTCGTGATTCTATTCAGAGCTTTTTTCCAGTTGCATGAGCTTGTGAATGAGGGAAAATCCGAATCCGTTCTACAATAACGTTACTTCAATTCTTCCTATTCCCCTCACTCATCTATCTCTTAGCCAATGTTCCCTATATATACATAATATACTTTCTCATACTATAATATAAAAGGATATAGAAATAGTGCACCTATGTAGGTATTTAGGTTTTCATTCAACTAGGACAGCATCACATTGGTTGGTGTATTGCTCGGCTACATAACGCATTATATATAAAAGACAGTTGTAGACAGAAAGTTACAAAGGTACGAACGAACTAATGCTACTCCTCGATTTTACTTCTATCTCTATTGATTTTTCCATTAGTGTGAAAAAAATAATAGGGAAAAGATCCTTTTTTCTCTCTCTCCTTTCTTTTCTTGTAAAAAGTTTTGCGTTAAATGATTTAATGGCCAAAAAATTATTTCGCCTTGTTTTTTACTAACGACTAATGGAGTGGATCTTCCCATCAACCATTCCAAATTGAAGGAACTCAACTAACGAACTTCAGCTCTGCAACAGCTAACAACACAGATGCACGTCAGCATTATTATCCTTAGCTTTACTACTACGTGTACATTACGTAAGTAGCTCCATGTGTAAATCAGTTCAGTTAGCACATGTAAAAGTAGCATAACATGATTTTCGATCTGTATCTCTCTCTCTCTCTCCTCCAGACATGAATGAATGAAAGTGTAGAAGGAAGTTTAGTCAAGTCAACTTGATGACGAATACTTCTTCTCCTTTCTGCTTCGACGATGCCGAGATGTATACATTATATAAAAACTTGTGTGTTCCTTACATAAGAAATATATTAGAGCATTGTATTTCTATCTCTTGCTTATATAACACAATGATGAAATTCACTTTTGTCTCAGGTTTAAACTTTTAAAAAGCATCTTTCTTCATTCTTTGCTTGGATGCAGATATAATAATGTAAATATATTAGACTAGTATGTATGTAGTATATTATAGTAGTAGAAATAGATCATGTTTTGAATTTGGCTTGATTAGATAACCATTATAGAGAGTTCGACACATATAAAAACATATAGGCTTACTCATGTTATAGTCTGTGTAGATAGGATTACTTATGGAAATATTTTTAGTATTTTCTAAAGACTTATCTTAATATGCTGTAAAGAATTTGGAACGTAAGTCAGGTATGCACCTAAGGATTTCTGAGCTGGAAGCTTTGGTTTTTTAAAGTGCTATGATGTCATGCTAATATATTAATAGTTAGTTGCATAGTTATCTGACTACACTTGTCTTTAACTAGACATAGACGTAAGCAGAGTTATCGTGGGCAGCAGAAGCTATTTACAATTAGATGCATAGCCATTTCCAAGTATGTACGTACTTACTTACATGTAGGGATTATGTATGTACGTGCATTATGTAGAAGAGTGTGAGAGGACGATAGGTGGAATGGAAGATGGAAGAAAAATGTAGGTCAAACGCTTCTTTGGTTTCGGTTGGCAGCAGGTGATGATGCTGCTGACGGCTTCGGTTGCCTCACATCTCCGAGAAAGCCGAAAGGAACGGTTCTGTTCCTTTCCCTTCGTTAATTATAAAAGCATTTGTGGTCTTTTTCATGAACTAAGAATATGTATACTAGTTAAGGATTTTCCCGAGGTTTCCCTACCCGTCTCGTGCTTTCGTGCGAAATACTCGGATTTTGGGGTGAGTTGATGAGGGAGACGTGCTTCTCTCCGACTCTCCTTGTTAAGTTAGTTAAGTCGATTCCCTTCAAAAACTCAAGTCTCAGTTAGTTTTGTAGTTTATGCCTTTCTGGTTTTTGGAACTCCCTATCTCTCACTCTCATATAAAGATTCTGATCATATCTCGATGGCTTTAGGTTAGCTTCGAAACGAATAACTCTATTAGGATAACTTTGGATGTCGTTCTGTATCTACCCATACATTATGTATTATTCTTATCTTCTTCACAGCACCGCGCTCCCCGACAAAATGTGGTCTCCTCTTCCAGCAAATTTTGCCAATACAGACAGATATATACATTTTAACATCAGAATTATATTTTAATGTCGAAAATTATTTTACAATTTGCTTTGTCTGCATTTACGCTGACAACATATCGAAAACTCTAAATGAAGCTTCACCATTTCCACTCCACATACTATTCAATAATAGCTGGGAGTCAAATTCAGTTTTAAAAGCATCAGATTCATTTGCAACGTTCAGTTGTTTTTTATTAATATCTAATGACAGAAATAAATGCTTGTGATATTAGAGTTTGAAATGGAAATAGAATTGTGGGCAGAGGATTTAAGGATGTTAACTTTAAGTTTAGTAAGCTTTGGCTTTATGTCAGTGATAATCTTGAGTATTGAGAAAAGTTATAAAGAAAAGGAATGGGTACGTACATGTGGATAAATAGAGCACGGCTCAGAGTGGAATTGTACAGAACAGAGCGAAAGTTATCTGAGGACGGCAATAGTACAAGTTTGGCCGTCTTTGACTCTGTGTCTGAACTGTATGCAATAAATAGTGATGGGAAGTGGTAGACATTGTATATAGGGTAGGAGTATAGAGAGTCAGGATATTCTTTATCTCTATCTTTCTATCTATTCATTTCACATATTGCTATTCAATACACAGCGGAGTCGTGTGGTAAAACTTAGTTGAGACTTTTAGCGTCGTGAAAGCACATTTTAAGCATGAATGCTAAAGTAAGTAATGAATAGTGTATCCGTAGGCAAGAATGTATGTATTTAGTATGAAGCTATAGCTGTTTAATGTTTATTATAAGCATAAGTTATATAAGTATATCCGTAGTTTACATCTATAGTGAGTGGATTTATTTTAGGATGCTTTCACGTAATGACAGATATAGTGTAGCTTGGGTTGCTAATAGTAGATGCATATTTAGGTTCATTATTGGACACTACGGACACCCTTTATGTAGCTCTATTTAGTAATAGTATCATCTCCGTTACGTGCTGTGTTACACTTTCCCTCTACCTAATGCAGAAACAGTTGAGTGCGTTGAGATTCAAAGTTTGAAGTTGTTCTTATGCAAAACTAGATTAGAGAGGTTTACTTTTTGCATCCATTAAGAAGACTATGGTTGCTGTGTGAGTTGAGCTGGAAGCAAGAGAGAGAGAGAGAGTAGAGTCTTGTAGTAGAGAGTAGAGCTGCCTGGGCACTTACTAGGCCATTTGCGATAAAGTCGTAATTGCTCCGATGTTGATGAACTAATGAATCAGTCATGTAGAAAATCTTGTGAGCAAATGAGAGCACAAATGAGTCGAATTAAAAGTTCATTTTAATTGAGTGCATTGCAGACTACAGAGTTTGAAGTGAACTTAGAGGAAAGTAAGATTAGCTTTGTTGTGTTCTCTAGTGTAATGCACACTTAGCTTTTATTTTTATAAACTCCTGCCATGCAACACTTTGTAGACTTTCTAGTAGCTATATTATACTTATCAAAGGCCTTTTAGATTGCTGATTCTATCAGGATATTATGATGAAACGTTGTTTTTCATGACTTTGGTTTGTTTTGTGAAAGTGAATGAGGTTATAGGCGGGCAGTGAAAGATTAGTAAAAGTACATCTACTACTACTACCTGCTGGCTTCTAACTTAATTTTACTTTAGCTACCTAAGTTCATTTATTTAATAGCCTTTAAACTACTTAGTTGTTGTATCTAAAAGGGAAATGTGTGTACAATGGAAGGAAGTAGTTAAATATAGCGTGAACTAGAAAAGAAAGTGTTAATTCTGAAAATAGGACAAGAAAGTTAAGGAAGGATTCTTAGTATGTACGAGCCTAGTGTTTTTAATGGCTAAGTCACTATTTATCCCATCGACAATAGAGAGCATCCTATTTATTTTCACTTTCTCCCTGCGTATATTGTGTTGTGGCAGTTGTAGTATTTATAGGAATCGTCTCTCGACTGTGATAATGGGCTAAGCACACTAGTAAATAGCATTGAGATAGAAGCAAATAATCAAGTTAAAGAGTTTTTCCCCACATTCTATTCTATTCCTCTCTGACTTTATTCCAATGCATTACATTGAATACAAAAAGAAAGTCTGAAGAAAGTGTGCGAGTGAAAGAAGAAAGAACTCATTTCGATAAAGATGACTATGTGCTGAACGAAGTTCATAATAGACTTTCTCAGCCAATGTGGATGTGATGGGTTGGCTAAGAATCTTAAGATGAAACTTAACTCAGTCATCTCAACTCAGTGAATTCCTTTTTTCCCTCTTTCTCTCTCTGTCTCTTCACTTCGCTTGACGTTATTTCACTTCTGTTACCTAAAAAGAAGAGCAGGAGAGAGACTTAGAGACTTTAGTATGTGTTAGGAAAATACACTTTCTAATATATCTGTTACATAGAATCTTAGGGAAAACGTTGTCTCCGCTCTAGAAACACTCAAAGTCGTTTCAAGAGACTAAGGAAAAACTAGTGTCTATGAAATAAAGAGACTTTTCCCAACTAATCGCTTGGAAAATAGGCCTGAAAAGAAATAAAGGTGTAATGTAATGTAACATTATATATAATATAATATTGTATTACAAGCCTAGGTATTAAAGTTGAGAGGAAGGTAGTTTCTCAGTTTTAGACACTCGTATCCTATTTGTGCTACAGGGAGTGAAAAAGAAATTTTAACTTATTGTTAACTCTTGAGACTATCGTTACAAGAGTAATAATGTAAAAGTATATTGAATAGAGTAGGAGCTGAGGACTGAGGATAAGTATATCCATCACACTTTATTTTATCCCGTTGGAAAGGACAAGAATGTAAAAACTATTAAAGAGAGATTAGGTGAAAGTATAAAATCACACGGAGAAAGCGTCAGTTCAGATCAAATCAGATTGATAGGGAACAGGCTAAAGTAGGTTCGTTTCTTTTCTTCTCAACTCAACTCGAAGACTTAACACTTAGACTGCTGTGTTAAGTTACATTTGTATTATATTGGAGTTGATGTGCAATGAAATATATTTAGTTGGCTAGTGACGCCAGTGGGATCTGTCATTCTCCCAACTTTTCATTCCTGTTTCTCTTGTATTACAAATGGGGACAAAAGGTAAAAGAAACACAATTCTGTGTTTAATGTTCACTACTGTATTTCTGTTTTATTTCTGATGTGCTAAAGCCTTGTCTTCTTTAGTTACTGTCAACTAGAGGCGGGGAAAAAGAGAAATATATGTTACGCCATGTACTAAAACTGCACGGAGAACAATAGAATGCACATATAATAAGTAATATAGTGACTGTTTTACCTCGGCTCTCTATCTCTATCTGTACCTAGGTATACTAGTTATAGTAATAGTCAGGTTTGGTCGCTTTCTAAATCGTATTTGTAGTTTTGTTGTATGTACATAGAAAGATAACTGACAGATTTTGAGCAGAAAGGGCTATAACATCACATAAAAGATCAGGATATTCTTAGGATGTACTTACTGGATTACTATGTATATATCTGCAGTAAAATAGTAAGTACACACAGTGTTATTCTTCGTTATTTCTTTGGGGATATCTTCTTACGACTTCTGGAATTGGGTGATAAAGTCAAGAAAGTAAATCCGAGATTAGAGATAATGCCAAGAAACGGAAAAGTCAAAAGAAATTGAGTGACGCGTTTCTTTCACTCAACGTTCAGTTAGACTTCGTTTGTTGCTCCTGTTTTCTGTTTAAGCATTCATAGATTGATACCCTTACTACAGCTAGCATTAAAGTGGGTATTACAGGAAGGGAAGGAAATAGACAAACCAAGGCTTTGCATAACATAATTTTAGATATCCCATCTCCGTCTCTTCTTATATTATTATACCCTCCCGCTTATATTAGAAGATTATACTCTTCGTATACTCTCTACTACTCTTTTATTATGACAAGCTACTTGCATTTTCATGGCAGACAAGGGAAATATAAATATGCTTCCTTTTGCTACTTCATTCATTTACTTATTAAAGAAACTCTGCCTTTCCTGTCTTGTCTTATTGTTCACCTAAATGAATAGAAAAGAGCTGTAGATGTGTAGAAAGGCAATGGATATAGCCACTCTATTCATCTTACTCTTTATTTCTTTTAATGCCCAAGATAAGTAAAAGTAGTCATTTCAACACAAAAGGGCCACCAGGAATTGGGGAGGCGAACAATCGTAATCATGATATTTCCAAATGGAATTAATCCAAATAGATAACATTACTATGATGACTATGGAGGCAACAAAAAGGAAAACTTTTTTATCGCGTGATATGGAAAGAATACAGAACAGCAAGTAATGTTTTCTTGTTCTTTGCCATTCTCATGACCACCTTCTCTTTTCATTTCTATGTATCCCTGTTCTAATGGCGTCGTAAAGAACAGTAACAAAGCAGCAATTTTAATTGCCCGAATTCCACGAGTTAACTACTTATTTATGTTTTTGAATGATATTTATTCAAAAATATCCAGGTTTTCAGTAATTAATGGCCAACTATTTTATAATTACCAATTTCACTAGGCAAATAGAGTAAATATCAGTCATTAATTTCCGATGATAATCGTAATAATCGTGAATGCAAGTATGGCAAGTAATCCTAATAATATTATGAGTACATAATGATATAATTACTACCATATAAATGTAAAATAAAGTAGGTATAATGAGCAAATAAGATTATCAATTGCCATATACCATAAACCAAAAAAATGTATGGCCGATCTGCAATTCATAGTAAACAATAAATTCATCTTGAATTAAAAGTAGATACGGTATTTAATTTTAAATAAGTACAATACAAAACGCACGAAATATATTTTGTAATCGCATCATTGAGTTGCTTTAAGTAAATGCTTATTGCACAGGGACGCTGGGAAATTAATAAAATTCGAAGTTTAATTTACACTGAACATGCGACAGTGATTTTGATTGAAGTTTACAAGGATTAAGTATTTACAATTTAATTCAGTCACGGAAACAGAGCAATAATGTGACTGTTTTAAAGATTGAGTTTTAAGGAAGCTGAATTGAGTAATTTAATTCATTTTGTAATGTGGTTGTTAAGAATAATGAGTTGTATGTGGATTATGTTAGCTTAGCTAAATAGATGTTCGAATGAGTTTGTGTAGGAATATTTTTTGCTAAAAAGGAACGAAGCATCTGGCACAACAATAGTTGCACTCTATTGCACTGCATACATAATGGTGTAAGTAGTAAATGCACTAGATATTATTCACTGCATTGTGTGAAGTCGGGCATGCATGGTAGGTAGTTGTAAATGTAATTATTGTAGTTTGTATCATTATACGAGCTAAGTCGTAAGAAAGGCAGTTACGAACGTGTGAATGTTAGCCAGTAAAATGGGTAGGGCTTATTTGTGAAAGGGTAGAAATAAGATTAGCTTCGAGATAGAAACATAGAAAAAGGTAGATAAAGGTTTCAACTGTTCTTTGTTACTAAGATCTTAGTAATAATAAGTCTTGAGTGTTATAATAATATAATAGAGACTTAAGGTTACAACTTGTAACTTTCTTAAGGGTTAGTCGCCATATAAGTAAGTTGACTTTCTTTATAACACCAGATTGTCTAAAATGATGTGTAGAAGGAAACTAATAAGAAAGGTAGGTCTTATATATTTTCTGTTACATAGTGAAGTGTTCAGATCTCATCAGTTAGCAGTTACTCTGTTCTTACTTTTATTCGTTTTATGTTGAGCTTTAATTTCGTTGTGAAGTGCGGAGCAGTTGTGTGTTGTGTTTTGATGAGAAAATAGAGAAGGCATTATCATCGAGGCACATATGGGCTGTATAATCCTTTTGGCACTTTCTCGTTAGTTACATGGTTAGATTCTTTCTATACACAGACATACATAGTAAGTATAATGCTTTGCTATATATAAAAAAGTGTGAGTGTAGATATATATATATATTATATATATATATATATATATATATATATATATATATATATATATATATATAGGTATAGAGTCGTAGCCGTAGCACATGTAGAGTGAGTGCAATATGTGATAATGTGATTGGAAGTTTTCTCTTCTTCTGTTCTCGTTGTTGAAAGGAGTAGGACGAGGAAAAGAGCGGATAGAAGTAGTGCACTGAAGTAAAACTGACTAAGCTAACAGAAGAGACGGAAGGGCAAGGGAAACGGGAGGGCAGGACTCTCTCTCTCTCTCTCTCTCATAAAGATTCCTATCAAATAAACACACTTCTCTCTGGAATTCATAGTTAGGATGAGATGCGATGAGACGAGATGAAATAGTTTAGAGATGAGATTATCATGCTTTGCTCTGATATGAAATGAAGGGAACGTATGCACACACTACAAAAGATTACTACTTACTTATTATATGATAGGTTGTGGCAGTGGTAGTGGAGAATAATGCTCCCTTCATAATTGCAATAGCACACTGAATTCCTACATACCAGAATGAGAGTGTCATCTTGAGAACAACACACATAGTTGCTCTATTGTCTCTACTTTATATTTCCTATACTATTGTCTTACTTATAGAGGTTGAGCATATCATTATTAGTTTAATTTAGTTGAGTATTATAATGTTGGTAGGTTAGGTGGATACCAATGTTACTGTAGTAAATGTGATGTTGACTTATTTCTACAAGGTAATAGTAATGTGTGTTTATGATTCTGTTTATGAAGCAGGTATGTACAGTATGTAGTGAGAGATATATTAGAACCATTCGGTTTTACCAGAGTTGAGTTCCGAATTTTCTTGAGAGACAGATGATTCCAGTGGGCGAGAAAAAGAGAGAGAGAAAGAGCTAGTTAAATTTGAAAGAAGGCAAAGTCTTTATTTATGGATATTATTACATATTTGAGTGACGCATTAGAAAAATGACAAAGGTTGAGTCATGATGATGATGGGATGGTTGGGTTGAAAGGAGCTTTGTTACTAGAGACTCTCTCTCTCATCTCACACACTCGATCCTCACTCCTTCGTAGCTGAGAATTGTCAAAGATATGGTGTTGTTAGCTAAGATCGATTATAGTCTGCATGGCATGGCTATAGATAGATAAGTAGTGTAGTAGTCAAAGAAATTCTCCTTGTTCTTGATCTCCACCATGCAATGCATTGTGTATCACAATCTATTGTCTCATCAACTAAAGACACTAAAGTAAAGCAGACTTTTCAAAAGATAAGAGGACAACTTTGCATTATCTCCACTCTAATGCAACTACTGCCATCATATAATAGTTTATGGCCCTCCTCTAATATTTCACCAGATAAGAATAGGTAGGTGCGTGAAAGAATCTTAAATACGAACAATAAACGTTACTTCTAAATAACGACATACTTATATATATATAGATTCTGAGGGAAATACATAGAATTCGCGACTTTTCTATAGATATTAATTGTTAAATTAGGACTCTGTGCGAGTACTAGTGTTACTTGTTACATGTATAGTAGAGGAGGATATGAAAGAAACGAGGAATAAATTAAATGAATGCGAATGTCTTAAGTCTTGCCGAAAAAATTTGACAGTGTGTCCAAAATTTGTGAGCGGATGGCGGATGTGATGGGGATATATTGCCCAATAGTATATGTAGCTAATTGTATTGTTTAAAAGAAAGGTGATGTCGTAGTGGTGGTGTACGCTAGACGAGTAGCGCTAATCTTCTCTAATATTATACGTACTTATAGATAATAGAGTCGACGAGACGAGTGGAACAGAATAGAAAATATCCGTTTTCTAAAGAATCACAATGTAAGATCATTTTCGTGTCAAGGTTGCACTGATTTGGCACTCTGTCGGTATTTTTAAGTCGGTTTGCTTCACTTCACTACTGTATAGAATGACTTTGGTTTCCTTTGACTTGATTCCTACACTACTAACGTTGCTCTAGCTAGAGTACTATGTTTTCGTCGCCCTTTCCGGCTACATACATTTTTAATGTACTTACACATTACACACTATGTAGATCTACTATGTACGTTATGCGCCCCATAAACACTAAAGAATAAAAACAGAATGTCTCTGTTATTACAAACCTACCTTAGACACATACATTACATTGCTTTCTAGATGTACAGTGTTCACATTTTAAAATCTCGAATTTTTATCCGCATTTCATATACTACTACACTTCTTGTAATTAAATTATGGAACCTCCTATGCATCTGTATGTACTTACTTTTAGTCAAATTACACAGTGCGGGTGCTACACATACATTAGGTATGTCCATGTAGACATGATCTTCTATATTCAGAATATGAGTCGTATCCTACTCAGATACATTATACACTTATGCTTACGAATGTGTAGTGTTTTGACTGCTTGCAATTCTAAGAGCATCAGACACCATAAAAGTATTAGGACATACGAAAACAAATCTAGCGAATGCAAAATCTAGAGAATGCGACTACAGCGTGTTCTTTTTAAATTGCGTTTATATCTGGTACTAATAAATATTAAGGGATTTCATCCATCTAATTGTATTTTAGGTAAATATAAAGAGAAGGCCCGAGCTTGCCATTTGTAAAAGCGGAATATGTGAATTGGCTAATGTTTTAATTATTGTCAATGGAGTTGGATATTTATACATGTGATGCGTAAAGTGGGAGGAAAAATGAACTGGTCATTGAGATATCGGTGATAGTAGGTGAAGGAGTCACCCTGTAGAAAATGTAAGAATGGAGAGGAAAGGAAATGGTGTTGAGGAATGAGAGAGTATGGGATGGCATGGCGGTGATTAAAGTGTTTTGTCATTGTCTTGTGGTTGGCTCACTAGAAGACGTTTTATATTTTATATAGCCACATGAGTTGACTTGTTGTGAGTGTAGGAAGAGTACTAAGTAAGTAGTGGCTATAGATAGTAGTAGATAGAGTGTTTATATTATAATGCTTTTATATCGTGCATATGGGCTTCCTTCGACCAAGTCCTTACTTTATTTTACTCTGCTCTAATGTAATGTAAAATGCAATGTAAGTCACACTAAAGCAATCAAATCCGTAGCAAGTGGAAAACAGAAGGCTACAGCCGTAGTTACTCTGCCAAATGTTTGCCAAATTTTTTTGGTAAAAGAATTTTTCGTCTGTGCTGCTGTGGAAGAGAAGACAACAGCACCTTGTAATGTTAACTTTGCTTTCCTCTCTTTCAAGTGTGCTACTTGGTAGTGCCAGTGTAATCTACTCAACTTTACAGTGCGTGTAGGTTGTTGTTCTTGGTTTTGAAAAGTAGAGATATATTATGCATATAGAAGGACTGTAATCACTTTATAAGTTTAGAGATGTGACGGGGGAATGCTATATTATGTAGGTACATAGAGTAAGTGTATCTGTACATAAGTAGAGAAAGGATGTAAAAGCAAATAAAGTAAATTCAGTTTACCTAAAATGAAAATTACTTTAAGTAAATAGTAGCTAGTATTAAATATATTATTATTGTGTGCTTTATAAGAGTATTTATGGATTTACTGTGTAAATATTATGTTCGCATGCATGTATTTTTAATGTATTACAGATTAGATGGTAAAATAAAGGAAGATTTGAAGAAAAGAAAAGTATATAGACGTTAATAAGTGTATTTAAGGAGAGCTAAATGGTATAGAGAATTAAATAGTATGTAAATTAAAGTTAAGTAAAGGCCGGATGGCTGTTTAAGAGTTCTTTACTGATGATAAAATTTATTTGGTTGGCTTGGGTGATGGCGACAGAGTGCTGTTGCTATTCTTTGATTTTAAAAGAAGAACAATGCTCTTTTTGTTGTCGGAGTGCACGAACTCCAATCGAACTCAACTTGTAGACTACAATTAGTCGTTGAGAGAATATGTTTCTGTGTATAACGTAAATTCGTACGTACAGAATGTGACATTCTTTGCTCACCCCAATTTCAAAGGGGTCACTCTCTTTTGAAATGGTTCTCAACGATGGAATGTCCTCCAATCTAACGCTTTAAGCTTGAGGAATG
This sequence comes from Tomocerus nigrus, assembly GCA_019776505.1. Classification (NCBI taxonomy): domain Eukaryota; kingdom Metazoa; phylum Arthropoda; class Collembola; order Entomobryomorpha; family Tomoceridae; genus Tomocerus; species Tomocerus nigrus. Next base: position 27,589 of record JABASI010000140.1, on the reverse strand, counting down.
GAATTGAAATGAAATGAAAAAGGGATGTAATGGCTTCTTTGTTTTTCTTAAGAATTTCTTAGTAGATGCGGATCTTTTTGCATTTTTTATACGGGAAAAACTTTTGGTAGAAAGTTTTTTGTGACATGAAATGACGTAAGGTGAAATGACGTGACACGAAAGAGCTAAATTGAGACAAAACTAAAGAGAGAATTCTCATGGCATGATATTATGAAAGTGCTTCATCTACTACTAACCACTCCAGTTATCGTCTTGGAAAAGTATGAGCAATGCCAAAGTAATAACATGAGACAAGACAAGAGCATTCTCAGAAATATTATTGAAAAATAAAAGACTTAAAGAATGTCTACATTTTTCTTTGCTTTCTTACCTTGAGTGAATAGTTTCTCGTCTCGTTTCATCTCCTCTTTGTCCTAATAAATAATGACAGAAGAATATGTAATGTAATGTAAGGAAATGTAGCATAACGTAAGGAAGCATGACATTACATAACAAAGTGAAGGAAAAACATTATTTGAAGAAATACTATAATGTAGTAAGTAGAAGAGAAAGCGAGCAAGTCAATTCCTTACGGGAAAAACAAGTTGAGCCATTGACTTGTCTTCCTTCCGTTGACTACTACACACACACATACTAGTCGAAAGTCGAAGGATACCAAACCTAGGCGCGTCTTCTGCTACCCGCTACCATGCAGCGCTACCCAATAGCCACCATACCATACCATACCTATCTAGCTCTCTAACTCAAAAGATTCAATATAGAGATAGCTTACTTTTGGTTTCCTAGCCATGGTTATGGTTTTGACTGGCTTGGACTTAATAAAATTCTTGTGGGAGCTTTTCAACCATCACATCACAAAGATATAGAAATACATACATAGCATAACCCATTTTTCTCCATTTCCCGATTTCCTCTGTTTTGGGAATTGGGGAACGTGCTTGTCGTGCAATTCTATCTTCGACTCAACTAAAGTAAACGTGATGTTTTTCTTTGGAGTCAGCAGTTGCTTTTCTCTTATAATATGTGATCTACTACTACTACTATTTGTACTACTCCAACATTACACACACTATCTCCCTTTGTCTCATAGCTACGTCTCTACAAAATGCATATCTATAGAATTCCTAAGACTTCTCTTCCCTTGCCCTCGCTTATGGCCCTCCTCTCTTCAATTCCTTTGCTTTTCCTCCACAGATGAATCTATTCTCCGTGTATTCCTACCAATTCTATGTAAGTACAATCTATGCTATAACATACATACACACATTGAGGTACAAATACAGAAACATATTTCCCTTATTGTTGCTAGACAAGTCCACTCACTCTCTCTCTCTCTATACAGTCCACTCTCCGACTGACTTTCAACAAACTTCATCATTTTTACAGGAGCAAACTATTTGTGTACATAGTCAACTTTTCAGAATGCAGTTTCTTCTTTTTTTCTCTGTCTCTCTCTCTCTCTCTTCCTAATATATAGCACAACTCTGTTCAAGACTCTTGCCCCAATGTACCATTTCATTTGTACACAGGCGAAAGCTAATTGATAGTGCAATTCCATGTAGCATGTGCATTCCTGCCTAGGGGAGATACATAATATATTTTTCGCAGAATGTCGTTTTGTAACTTTTCCAAAGATGCAATTCAATTCACTCGCATAGTTATATAAAGACCTTGAGAATTGCTCCATACAGCAATTTTCCTTATTTATGATGTCTTTTATCAGTCACCGATGGAAAAACTAATGCATCAACTCTCTCTCTGTAGATAGCGGTTGAAACTTTTCACTAACTAATGTGACTTATATCAAAATTATTCTCCCCAGTTTGACTTTGATGGGCTCACAATAAGTGACGTAATTCCTTTTGCGTCCTACCATTATGTGACTAGAGTTTTTATAGATCACTTATCTTATTAATTGCTTTTAAGTATAGACTGCAGTAGGAACCAGTTGTTGACTTAGCATTTTATTACGTTGCAAAAGTAGTAATGGACTTAATTAGACGTTAGATGATACACATTTGTGTTGCTTAATATAGAACACTTATATACATTACCTATATGTAGTATTATGTTATTGATATAATTATTACTAGTGCTATGCTGGTTCGGAAAACATGAAACGGGTGTATAGTGTATAGCCTCTTACTTCTAACGGTATGACAAGCTACATTTTCCGAAAGTAAAATAGAAAGAAATCAAAAGATTGTTACTTACTTTCATCCAAGAGAGAAATCAAAGCATTTCTAAGTATGGTTTTAGATGTTGTACCTTTTGGAGAGTCATATGTAAGTATGTGCATAAATCTGGTATGAAAGTATATATGCTGTCTTAAAAATAGTGAATTTTTATATAGACTTTATCTAAGGCTGCATTTTGATATACGTTGTTCAATGACGATGAATAGATCTATAGAACTATAAATTCAGTGAGCCAGGCTTTGATAAGGACTTTGAAATGGAATTCCCGAACTTTGATCTTTTCACGAACGATTGGTTAGGAAAATTTAATGAAATTTTAAACCAATGCAGGTTTGGTTTACTTTACTTGTCTTCTTGTCAAGAATAAAGACTGTCTGAGCCAAGGCTAACTTTTTTGTCTAGTAAAATCAGTAGATATAATCGAATATATATGTATGTATATGTAGAATACTATGTATAGTAGGCTAAGGGATATATTATATTGTGGGTACTAGTGTACTAGGCACCCAGATCTGAAAACATTCTCTCAGTTCAGTCAGTGTCACACTCTTATTATTTATAAAGTAGAAAGACGACTTATCTTTCGTTTAGTGCTAGTCGTAGATAACGTTACACATTGCATATTCCATGTATGTATAGTGTCGTACATAGCTTTCAAGCAAATTGTGTCTAGTTATTAATAGATTTAAAGTCAATTGTTAGCCATGGAGGAGAGAGAGAGAGAGAGACGAGGGAAATATTTATCAATTGGTATATCTATAGTTCCTTTTCACATTTACACGCTAACTCGTTTCATGTCAAGTCTTTTCCTTGAAATCTGCCTAAATTAAGTGCGTTGTTCTATACGCTATAATTAAATCTTTACATTGTACACATCTAATTTTTGCTATAGTCCATATCACTATAATGTATTTATACTTGTTCCGAAACATTTGCGAATTCACACAGTTTGCAATTAAAAGGAGAGAGCTATTTCTACCAAAGAACCATTTATTCATTTTATATACATGTTTACGCTCTGCATGAATCTTGGCCTGTTCTCTTTTTTGAATTAATATCATTGAAGAAAATTTAGACTTTTCCTCTCAGAGGTAACCATTCAATGTAGTGTAGAGTGTAGCACACATTTTGTTTCGCATTTTATTTATAGGGCAGAGTTGAACATTATTATTCGTTAATCAGCATACGCCTCCGGGTTATTCGCTATCAATCAACTATGAAAAATATTTTAGGTATGTACGAAGGCAGTAAGTAGTAATGAGTAGTTTTGTGCGTGCGTTTCCTTTTCCATCATCTCGATATTCCGTCGTAGTTCCAAAATGTAAAAATTGTTAAACGAGCCTTGCTTCTTTCTCACACTCCCACTTTCATTCTGTCCCTTTTCCATTCTGTAATTTCCTGTGAAATTGAACATTCTCTTCTGCTTCGCCTCGAGAACTCCAGTAATTTAGATCGTTAATAATAATTTCATCTGAATCGAGAATTCATATAACGAGAATGATTTGCTTATTTCTGGTTTTCTTTCAGGCGTCTTCTCCAGCGACGAGACAACCAGCCCTAATGGTCTCAACACCATTACTATTAGCAATTCAACGTCAACAACAACGGCCACGACGACGACTACGACGACGACTACGACCAACACCAAGACGCAACCTAACAGTATTGATTCTCCACAGAAAAAACATCGACCGAAAAATGCATCCCCGAATCGTCAAGGACCGCAACGGTGTGCTGTGAGTGATGATAAGAGACTTACGAGCATTTTATAGATTACCAACAGTTTATATTATTGCATATAGCCCCCTTATACACATCCTTTTGATGCATTTTTATTTGATATTACAAGTTAAACCGTTACGTTTCATAAATAAGTAGGTCCTTCCTTTCTTACGTACTAAAGATAGTCTATATAAAGAAATGTAGGGTATATGTTTGCTACGTGCAGCGTGATTATATAATGTGCTATTGTGTCATAGGGGTTATATTTTAGGTAGTTAATATATAACTCTGTCTGATCCTTGTAGAATCTACAATATTGAGATTAGGGACCTCACGACTCTTTTGGAAGCTGTGAGAGTGCAATGAAATGACAACAAATGCATGCATGATGACAGACTAGGGGAGGAAACTGAATTAAGCCATTCCATTTGCATTGGCTTAACTCGTCTTCGTTTTTCAACAGTATGTAGTTTATATTCTGGTGTGAGTGAGCTATAATATAATTATAATGCTATATGTGGAAACTTAAAAGAGTATCTACAACATATATTTACACTACCTATATAATATAGTACAGTCTCAGTCTCAATGAGGAAGAAACTTTATTTTCTCCCGTTTCTACTATCTTATTAACTTATTAGCCACGAGTTGCTCCCAATCAGTCTACTATTGTATATAATAGAATTGAGCTGAGTCAGAGTCAAACTTAAATTCTAATGATAAACTCCAATGCGGTAGCCAGAGTTTTTATGTTATTTACAGTATCGACCTTTAAGACACAAGTTTACCTATGTATATATAATAGTGTCGTTTAATGTCAGGTCCACATGATTAATAGCATAATATGGAACACGGGAGCTTAATGTATGTATATTTACCAGGCTTGGTCTAATTAAAATTACTTACTTTTTCTTATTTTCGTTTTCGCAAAAAAGAGAAAGTTATGAAAATATATTTATTTGATGAATTTTGAAACTTAATTAAGCAATTTTGAAATTATCTCATTTGGATTTCTTCACCTGTACCTGAGTTTAGTAGTTTTTATATGGGCTGACTGTTTTAAATCTGACAGATATGGAATTGTGGATGGATAATGCGTAATTTAAATAATTTTGCCTATTATTTACTTAAATTCTAACTTTAGAAAATGGAAATGAAGAATAATTTATTAATGAGTTTTAAATGAAATGAATTAAAGGTGAAAGTCACTGGTCGATGTGGATGAATTAATTACTTCTTTTAAAGTAGCTAACCAAAGAATATGGAAATGGATTGACGGTTTGGAGATTTAGGAAGTAGTTACAGATCTATATGTTTGTAATTTGACTTTGATTTAAAAAGTTACACTAGTAAAAACGGGAAGGGCAAAGTTGATAGTACAGGGTAAAGAGTGTGGTCGTGGTTTTGTGTCTAGTGAAAGGTTGACAATAAGTTAATAAAATAGTTTAACATATTTGAAGAGAAAGGAGGGCATTATGTATGTATAGAGAAATAGTTTTAATCATACTAAGCAGAGTCGGGGAGAGGAGAGCCGGGTGTAATGTAAGTAAGGGCAGATAGACGTAGTGGCTGTAGATAGATCTATCTGATAGGTTACTTAGTCATAAAGAAAGTATTAGTTAGTTTAGATGCAAAATAAGGACGTAACTTGTCTAGAGGACTCCTTTGAAGTGGAGAGAGTTTAATTTGATTAAAATGAGGAGAAAGTTTCCAGTGCATAGGACAAAGATGTCTTTTCAAGCTTGAAAGTGTTATAGAGCGAGAGAGAGAAACTTTGGATTTGTAAGTATGTTGAAACTTTGCTCGTATTATTCGAAATGTCTCAAATTATCTTATTCCAAGACTCACTTCAACCGCTCTCCTTTTCTCTTTTTCGAGATTGATGATTTTGATTTCTTCTAGTGGAAAGGAGCGAGAAAAAAAATGTAACCTTTTTAATTAGAAAATGATAGGAAATTTTATAGACTTACTACTTTCACTGATTTTATTTGACTTAAGAAATTGAAGTGTAAAAAGAGACAAAAGAATATTTATAATATGAAAATAAAATCATTGATTTGTGTTTCAGATCTGTGGGAAAATTTTCAGCAACGCGTCCGCGTTGACGAAGCACAAGTTGACACATAGTGACGAGAGAAAGCATGCTTGTTCGATGTGTGGGAAAGCATTCAAAAGACAAGATCATTTAAACGGTCACATGTTGACTCATCGGAATAAAAAGCCTTTTGAGTGCACAGCGAAGGGATGCGGGAAATCTTACTGTGACGCTCGCTCTCTGAGACGTCATATTGAGAGTAGGCACGGGCATGAAGCATTGGCGACACTGACAATAGCTCCAACGCCTTCAGATGCATCTGTAACTGTTTCCTCATTAGCGGGCACTCATGTGGGACAAGTCCATACACAAGTACAAGCTCACAATCAGCCTCACAGTCATAATGTTCAGATTCAGACGTCGTCTTTATCTCTCCCTACGGTTGCTACTTCAGGAGTGACTCTTCCTCTCGTCGCCGAAAATATTGTCGTGAATGGAGAAAGCATTCTGGAAGGAGATGTCGTGAGTTGCAGCAGCGTTCTTGGCATTGACACGAATCTGTTGGACACAAGTTTTGGAACACCTTTGCAAATGGAAGTAGAGATCGAAGGAGGCTCCCTGGAAGAAAAGCATCAGATTAAGGTTGAGATTGAGGATGCTGTTGACGGGAATAACATGATTGGTAGCACCACTGCTGTTATTTCTGGTCCAAAAGAAGATTTGAAGTTGAACAATACACAAGTACACATACGCTCAGCAAGTCAAAGTCAACTTCATCAACTGTTGACTCAGCGGGCTTCAAACGCGGGTAATGCCATTGTGACTCTGACCCCTGGTGCTGTCAATAAACGCCATCAAAGTGGATCGGCAAACTCTTATGGCTCCAACTGGGCAACTAATGAAAGCGAGGTATGTTTCCTGATTTTGACATCCATTCAACCCTGGCTACTACATTTTATGTTTTCCTCTCCATGTGCTCTACTTATTTATTTTTATATAAAATTCTCTGAAGTACATATCAAGCTTCGTCTAAAAACTCCTGTTCCTATTATGTTATTTGCTATTTACACTCTCACAGGGGAAATAATAATCTTTTCGAAAGTTGTTGATCCTCATTTTCCTCTTTGTAAATAGCACAAAAATTATATAACATTTTTACGTCATATACAGCCACATATTTCTGTTATGTAGCCATGTCGCAAAATGAATCGTGTAACTAATAATTACACATGGGTAGATATTAGAGATACTGTCGCATGTAACATAACATTCCTACTAATGGTGTCAGTTACATAGAAGTGTTTTCCATTGTGTCCCTGTTGTTATTATAAGCGTCTGAATCAGAATCGATAGGAAACAATTTCTTGTGTAATAGTTACCCTATTACCTACTCTTAAAGTTAATTGCTAGTGTTGGTGACACTGCTACATATTGATTTGAAATTGAGCATGTCTTTAAATTGAATGGCTCTGGCTGCTAAATAAATAGAACCCTTGGTATTAACTAGGTGACTGCTTACTACGAACACGGTATATAGGTACCTAAATGAAAAAAGGATTTTCATTTTATAGGAAAAGCCCACTTTCACCGAGGGAATCATTTTATATTATGATTAGTTCCCGGAAATAGAAATTCTTCCTTCTAACTTCCATTCTAACTAAATTGCTGAATATTAGTATAGATTTTATGAGTGTGCAAAGTTGAGAATAGTAGGAGGAAGGGAAATAAAGACTGGCATGGAAAAGGCATATGTCACCAAAGAAATGAAAAACTATTAAAAACAGATTGCCAGCAATTTTAATGTAGATGTGAAAGGAAAACGGTTTTATGTGCCAGGCAATATTTTAAATTGTCGATTTGTGCGATTCAATGGTGGCAATACTGCTCCATCCGTTTATTCAATTCAATGTGACACACATAATCCCTGATAATAACTTAGGTATATGTCACTATATATCAGCTCTTACATAGCTCCAGAAAAACGTTAGAAATGTTTCATGAATATTTATAGATGAATAGATTGATTATAGAACAACAAAATGTTATTAGCTGAATTGGACTATTTGTTTGAGTAGGAGAGTTTATAGTTAATTTATGGCTGTTGAGTGCTGACTGTTCGTAATGTCTTTCCATGCATAATTTGCTAATAAATGTGTTTGTTATTTTGCAAACTTTATAGTATATAATAATAGATGGAAATTATATAGTATAATAGAGTATAGAAGTCACCATTAGATTACTTACTACTACTATTATTGACTATTAGATAGATATAAACTGTTGTGTATTTTGAAGATTTATTTCAGTGTAATTTTGTAGGAGGGCTGTTATTTACCAATATTGAGTTTCCATTAAATAAGTTCCCCGAAGGCAAGGTGTATCGTGTGTCTATTAAAGCAAGTAAATTGTGCCTTTGTCATAATATTTATAGATAGTTATGCCCATCCCCTTTGAATCCCTTCTATCTTAATTTGAAAATATCTGAGTAAAAATCCCCAAAGACCTTTCCTCAATACTGCCTTGTTTACTTATCTACTTTTAATCTTAATAGTCTGGAGTGCGCAAAACTGATGTCTATATTAGCCGGATTTTACATTACACGACCTTAGTTAAAGTTTCTCTGTGGTGTATAGGATTCCTTGTTGACTGTTCGTTGTAGATTAGATAGGGAAAAGCCGGAGTTTACTTAGTTTAGTTTGCTATTCATAATCCTTGTGCTGGTGTTGGTTGATTTATATCTTTGAGATGAAGTGTATTGACTTTGGCCTTAAGGCAATCAAATAGAGAGACTGAGACTGAGGAAGAAGATATCTTGGGAAAAGGAGAGAAGTCAGATCATCATGATCAGTAGGAAGGAACTTTAATTTCGACAGAATGGTATAAAATATACGTTTGGAATCCGTTGTACACTAAATATAACCATTAGATACAAGTACCACTCTTCAACTATCATTAAGCTCATAAATATAATTCAAATAAGATGTGGGTTGCATTACTGCTGCGTATTTACTAGCTGTTCGAGTGCAAAATTTGAATGTTAAATACCTTCATAAACTAGCGTTTCCCGTTAATTCAATGTTGGAGATAATATATGTGTCGTCGTGAATGAAATTGGAGGACTGAGTTTTATGCTGTCAATTTTAGACTGACTGTTCTGTACTATTTTCTCGATTGCATGTTATGCAATACTTTTACATGTACGTTAAACTCAACTTTGGGTTATTTCAGTTAATACTTCCATTTCTTATTAAAGGGAAGCAAGAGCTACTAGCCTCCACAATCACTAAGCTACATAATAAGTATTTAATGCACTCTAACTCTATACTAACTATCTCGAATATAGACTCTATTATTATAGTCAAACTGTCAGAAATGAATACTATATAAACGTATATATAACCTAGCTGCTCCTTTTCTCGTTTGGTTTAACTTGATTTGTATATGAAGAGGCATTTGTTCACTACGCCATGTAAGTAATGGAATGGGAATTCCAGTCGACTTGGAGTGGACTGGTCCTCTGGTCTGTCGAAGACAAGTCGGAGTCAGCCGCACATGACCGACTGGACAATTTTCTTTATTTCTATTCGTTAAGAGAGTTGAGTTAGTTTGCTTGAATTGTCTGTCTCTGTCTACGTCGGCTAAGGATGTATCCTTCAATTCAAGGTGTTCTTACGTGGGAATAATAAAGTCACCGTTGGCCCACGTTAACTCTCCTGATTCCCTCAATGTTATTCTTGAAAGGTAACTCAGGTAAAGACGACGTTCTGGTAACAGGCACTAGGCTTTTTAATTTTATTCCTTCAGCCATTTGTAAATTAGGAAAACACATTGTTTCTATCATTGTTAGCCAAGGGAAGGGACACAATAAATAGGGAGGTGCATGTTGAACCGAGTAAGAAGAATACTTTATAGTGAAATTTTGTATTCCTCTCTGAAATTTGAAATAATTGCATAATAGAGACGTAAATCTTCAATAGCTTATCCGTTATTTGTTCATTGCCCTTACAGGAATGCACTATAAAGTAGAATAATAACTGTCAAGGGTTTGAGAGAAAGACTTATTTGGTGGATTACTTTGTAGATGAGCAAGTGTGGGGCGACTGGTGGAAATAGTGATTCGGTGTCCGTAGTGGCTGCTGGAGGTGGAAAGTGTCCATCAAGTCCAATAATCAGTGCAATCTCATCCTCTCCAACCCCAACCCTCCTCAAAGAACAGCTTGAATTGATTCATCAGATTATACAACAAGCTCAGGAAGAAAGTAGCTCAACTGCGACCAAGTCTTCGGCGAAAGTTTCCACGAAGAAATCCAAGAGCGCTTTGGCAGCAGCAGCAGCCGCATCTGCCACTCTGACCGTAAAATTTGAGCCGGCATCAGAGGATACAAGTAAATCTGGGAGCGAGGAAAAGCCTGTCGAATGCACCATTTGCTGTCGTCGCTTTAAGAACACTCCTGCACTAAATGGACACATGAGGCTCCATGGAGGATATTTCAAGAAGGTCAGTCAATCAGTGTGCAATCAATCAATGACTCCCTCTCCTCTCAATCTAGAACATCCTTTGTATGTTCCGAACAGAACTGCACGCAGATTGCTTGTCGACAGATACCCACATTACATTACTCTCTTTCTTCCTTGTATATAAATATATGTTTACTATTCCTTGCTCCCCACTTATTTTTCGGATAATTCCCTACTAGCATTTTTATCTGCGTAGTAAGTATGTACTATACACAGCATTTGAGAGGTGAAGCTTCTGTAGTCGAGAATCCGTTCATGTGTAAACTCTTGTGTGTTCCGAATTGTGTTGTATACATAACGCTCGCTTTCTAAATTATAGGATGCTGACGGAAAGAAGAAGGATCAATCTAGCAAAGAATCTTCCAGCACACCGTTGCAAACGGCGAGTGTCAGCGTGAGGGCTCTTATCGAAGAAAAAATTATTCAGAAACGTAATACCATAAATATACAAGGTGAGTTCCAAGTTCCGAGTTATTTACCTGACGTAAGTAATGCTCCATAGTAGTAAATAGATACAGGACTGGATACAGTCGTGACTTATGTTTAATTTTGATAAATATTTGCTTTGTGCCACCATACCATATCGCTATATGTATGTAGGTAAAGTAAATAGGTATATAATATTAGAAGAGTGTAGATTTACCTGTTCAAATATTCATGAATGAATTTTCTTGTACTATGCAAATTAATTATTTACGCTACCCCATTACCCAGTGATGGTTGCTGAAAGGGTATTATTAGTCTGATGTGGATGTGGTTACGTTTATTTACTTACTTAAAATCCTATTATCATATTTGTGAATATATTTCAAAGAAATTTTGCTCGCGGATAGTAGAAAGTAGAAATTCAAAGCGTTTGAATAGTTTAGAATTTGGAAATATTATGTAAGTTATGCTGATCGAATGAAATGTAGGTTGACTGAGTTTGGAAAGTTAAATAAGGTTTGAAGTTTGGCTTTGGTGTGTGCATTGTTGTGTAAGGAGGCATTTATAGATAGAATGATGAAACAATATTTCCATTTGGCTTTGAGGGGATTTGCTATAAAGGTGTATGATTGGCAAAGGGAAATAGTCAAATGTTTATGTTTGTTTTGTTGAAGGAGGAGGGATTGAGAAGAGTGTCGTTAGCTCTGCAAATCAAGTAGCATCGTCTGAAAGCCAAAACGGATTTTTGGAAAGCCAAGCCGAGGTTCAAACTCAGGAGAGTCTGAGCATCAGTCTACAACAGGGTAATCCTTTGGCAGTGAGCTTGAGTCCTACATTCACCACTTCCCAAAGTCAGAATAATGCTCAAACAGCCCCCCAAACATTTCAATTCGTCTACGGAGAAGATAACACAGACTATCTGCTCATGGAGGAAGAAGTTTTCAATAAGGTGAGTAAGTATTACTCGATGATATTCAGTCTTCTTCTTCTTCTTCTGAAGAAACGTACAGGATGATGCCTATTGCCTGTGTATGACCATTGTGTACATATAGCACATGCTTATGTGTGTAGTTTATGTGGAAAAATGGTTTTGTAGTTCAAACGTACATGAAACGGAGAAAAGTGCTTAGATAGATAGAAAGAGGACTTTCCTTTTTGTGATGTGACTGCTGACTGAGTTGTTATCTCCTTTTCTATGTGCGTACAGAGATGAAATGAAAGAATTTCGACAGGAAGAGGAAATGGAATGGAGGATCATATCATAATCGTTGTCATCTCATGAGCCTTTCTGTTTGTGACTTCACAGGTTTCGAGCATTTGTCCTGATTCTTTTTTCAATGGGATCGACGAGTCTATTCTGAGTGGGACAACAGGGGCCGAGAATGAGCAACTGGCACCTGAATGGAGTTGGGCTGCGACGAGCGCTGGAGTTGACTCTGTTAACTCGAGGCTTAATTCCCTCTTCAGCTCCAATTCTAATTCGGATAATTTCAGCAAGCCTTCGTCGACGTCTTCAAACGGAGGAGGGAATCCGTTCACGCCACTGTAAGGAGCAAACCTGTTTCACATCATTTGTTATTGAGAATGGGCTACGTGTGACCTTTATTGAGCATGTTTTACTTTTTGTTTAATGAATGGAATTTTCAGAGCTCCGCTGGATCCCGTTTTCTATACTTCGCCAACACCTCAGTCCCCTACTCTGAATTCTCAAGACTCGCCATCTTTCATCTACCCAACACCACCAGCGAGCTTAGAAAGCCATAACGCTCTCCAATCTCCACTTTTCCCATTCCCAACGGCTCCTGCAACAAATGTCGTATTTCCTTTTGAAACTCACACTACGGCCAATGTGGCAAATACTTTGATGACCTGTTCTGGTACAAATTTAAGCAGTGTGGAAGCTGTGGACACGAACTCGACGAGTTCCACTGCGTCTTCTTCTTCGGCCTCTACTACAATTGCAACGACGAGCTCATCTACGCTTAGCAATAATGGCAGCAGCAATGCAAATACCATTCTCAGCAATAAATTGAACATCTTAGTGAATCCAAACTTGTCTCTCGCCTCTAATGGCTCTGCTAGTTTGACATCCACGATAACGACTCCCAATCCCATATCAAACACAACTTCAAATGCGAATATTGCCCATTTCGGAAGTGTCAAGGCGAGGAATCATAGCGGAGGAAGTTCTTCAGACTTGAATATCCTGACCCCATCCAGCTCACCTAGTCTTGCCAGTTCAAGCGCAGAAGATTCACTACAGTCCATGAAAGAATTGAAAGTTAATGAGCCATCTCGAATGGATTGTTCTTCAGTAGAGGAGGATGTTTTTCTTAGTCCTAACAGGTAAGAGACGAAACATGGCATGCCATGTCTACCTCCGCAACTATCTTTTGTTCCAACTTCTTTTGTTTCCCCAATCTCTTCTTCCTCTTCTCCATTATTATGGACTTATTTTATATTGGACGTAACTTATAGTCAATCCAAAGGTGCTCTCTTCTTCTTCTCTCTCTCTCGCTCTCTCCTTGCTCCACTTGAATAAATAGCTTTAAGAAGAGTATCTCTCTCGACTTTCACTATTTATATAAGAGTGGGAGTGAGAGAGAAAGTATAGAATGGACTACTACATCACAGACTGTATTATTAAGCATGGCTTAACCTTTATTGAACAACTTTGTTATTATTGCCACTGAAGTGCAACTACTATGAGGAGTAGAAGGGAAATCCTGGTCAAATGAAAAGAAAGAACGATCAAAGTAGGCATTGTATATAATTTGATGTGTGTAATGTGATAGGAGCTGAAATCCAAGCAATGCAATTTTGTAGAGTAATGGAATACTGGCTTGGCTCCTTGTAATAAGATTACGTATTACAGGCAGTGGATTACATTATCTTCAGGCATGTTTTCTTTTGTAGTGTCCCGAGCAGTCCGTGTATTAAATTGACAAAGAGAAAACAACTCCGAAACACTTTCGCTTCAAATTTAAGACCACAGACAACGCATTCTTCCTCCAGCAATTCTCATTTCACCCCTTACCCCATTCTCAGTCCAGTTCGCTCAGCTCCAGGATTGTATTGGACTTTCTCTCCAAAATTGTCACATGTGGATGACTCGAAAAAAGAGCAACCCCGAATTAACATTGGGCTAAATTTTCAAGCTTCACTGCCAACATGCAGGAGCAGTGACAAAGGCAATAAAGTCACCGAAACAGAGCGAGAAGACCGATTGTGGGAGCCTGGAGTTATGGACTTTTGTACATCCGAAGAAGGTACCAAATAATATACTGCTGTAATCAAATTGAACCATGCATCACATTCTATCTCCCTATCTCTTTTCCAACGCACTCTTATAATACTTCGTTATGATACTATTTTAGGAACATTCACAAAATTAGGTTAAGGAAACGATTCTCTGTCTTAATACATAAATGCAGTTTTATAGTTTGACATGGACAACTGGACAGTTACAGAACATTAAGTCTTTCAAGAATATTATAATTGCAAAACTAAGTGCAATTGTTATTGTACTTGCAATAGCTATATTTTTAGTAAACTACTATGATATTATTGCAGGATATCAAAGCACAAACTTTGTATTGAACTAAAATCCATGAACAAGTCTGAACAACTACATATATGCCATATATAGTGTAGGTACTTGTATATCATGTATAATGCAAAATATAATAGCTCATGAAAGATATGAATTAAATTCGAGGCTACACCAAGGAGTTGTAAGTTTGATGTAGGCCATTTTCAAAAATGTGTGCTATGTTGCATTATTGTAGTTTACTGAGCCGAAACAGATTGTTTCATAAAAAGGTTGTTTCATTTGATGGTTTCAGTTGATAAATATCTGGAGTTCGCGTGCTGCTCTGCCATACCCGGTGGTGGGAGGAATAAAGAATATGCCCTTCATCTCCTTAGCCTTTGTCACGGTGATATTAATGTAAGTACCTAGCTGAAACTGAACTGAAATTGAACAGCATTATATAGCATGTTCCAATATTCTATACAAAAAGTTAGTACCTACTATATACATAGAATTTTAGTATCTAAATAAATGTAATGGTAGAAGACTAGTAGATAGAAGTATACGAGCTCGTGTGTGTATGCTTTCTATTCTAGCTAGTTTTCTACTCCGTTCTCCCAATACAATTTCGTTTCAATTTTGTTTTATGCTACTGCGAGTTGATTTGAAGCTAGCACTTTCTCTATATAACTTGCTACAATTTTGTCTTTTTTATTCGCAGCAATTTTTTATTCCATTATATGTGTATTATGGCAATTACATGTAACGAAATTGTATGGATTATTTACGAGCATGTACTATAAAATCTGTGATCGTGTAGTATGTATATAGGTGCTGAAGAGTATGTATAGTGTAGTATAGTAGAATGTATTTATGATTGTAGATTCTCATCATGCATGAAAAATTTATGTAAAACTTGAGGAAGGAAAATAATGGGAGTGAATATGTATTACGTGCTTAATTTAGTCGGCGATAATCCTGTTGATGAATCGAGAGCCGCCGCTACCATTGTTTCTCAAGCAGTACAAGTACCAGGAAAAGGAGAAATGGTCCCGAGTGGAAATTCACGCTTTCCAAGACGCTTTACTTCGGCACGGCAAGGATTTTATTCAAGTGGCCAAAGAAGTTCGCAGCAAGAATAGTGAAGAGTGTGTAATTTTCTATCAGCTCTGGAAGAAAGTCTGTGCTAATGAGTACGAAAGAGTTCGGAACGTGTGGAAGAAACGAGATGCGGCTTTCACTATAGATTTGCTAAAAAATGTGCCTCCGCCACAGCCGAATGCCCGAGTGGTGTCTACTCAGACAACTCCAACTTTGGACATCACCGAACCAAAACGCAACAAGGTTTGTTAACTTTCTCTTCCCCGTTTTACATTCACACGTTATTTGTGTAGAACAGTCATTAGAGGACTGTGCTTATTATAGAGCTCTCTCCACTCTCCACTTCACTTATGTGTCCACCATTATATAACACTCCACCCATGCCAAGAAAGACAAAAGGCGAACTGCCTTGATTACGTTATGGTCTTAAATGTACTGAATGGACTGTGCCACACCGTCACTAACATCACACACATTTATATTTGTAAATTGTTGGAGTAATGTTGGATTAATGAGATGAGTTGGATTGTAGTGTAATTTAATTCACTTACTAATGTAAGTTGTAATGTTCTAAGCTTTAAACTTTCACCATGTATGTATGTATTTACTCATTCATTTGTGTAATGAGCTTCGTTATAAATTGTTAGGTAAATTCAAGAGTCCCTGATAGCTCCAGTCCAATTAGTGATATTACAAGTGGTCATGCTTCTAATGAGGAGTTCCCCTGTAAAGTGTGCGGGAAGTAAGTGAATGTCTATTTTAATTTATTTTATTTTATTTAGGGCTTCAGTTTCAGTACGGATTTATTTGTGTGTAGCAATGATTTGCCGGACTTTTGATTTACTCTTAAATGGCTAGAAGAATCTCAAATATCATATTGTTTCAGTTTTACTTAAGGTAAACTATTATTTTTGGCGTATCTGTTTTTTTTGTGTGATTGTCCTTTTATTTTGTTCACTTATTCAGTTATACCCTTTTTACTTATCTTTGGCATGATCCATTGATTTTTTTTATTATATCCGTGTTTTCCTGCAACTCTAATGCTATTTACCCTTTGATGCCTTTAAGTGTCAAATTATATAGTACAAACTAAAAAATTATGCCTGAATGTGCTAAATATTTGACTCGACTGCACATTGTGTTTGCACTTTTGCATTTCACATCACATCGCATTATTTTAGTTGATGAGATATTACACTTTGTTATATGTATTATCATTTGCAATAGTACATGAAAATCCTCAATGTTACTTGAGTTGAATGAAGGCCTGAAGTTTTAATCAGATTGATTTATCTTGCAGGATTTTTAACAAAGTGAAAAGTCGCAGTGCTCACATGAAATCTCACAGACCGCCCGAACCTTGTGAAATAACAAAGAAAAATAAAATTCTGGGTATTCCAACTTCCGGGAGTTTTGGATTTTTTAATTGTCCTCCTAGTCCTATTCGTAACAACCCTATACCTAAAAAAGCTGCAGTCAAGAAGGATACTTGATGGCGGATGCTATTTTTCAACTTCCTTTCACCATAATTTGAAACGTAGTACAACTTTCTCCAGTTGAGAAGAAAATAAAGTCATTCGCATTCAGTAATTTTTAGTGCAGTGTCCATTGCTCGCTAATAACAATGTCGTGTGTATCCAGTCTCTATATAAATGAAGACGAAGACAATGTATCAGTAGGATAATGAAAATGTGTCAATTATCTCTAAGTACCTATAATATCTGTTGGTTGGTATATAGTAATTACTATAAGGAGAGTAAGAGGTGATACCTTAAGCTACTAAGATATAACAAAAAATATTATACTTAAGAATAGAATTGTATCAAAACTCTCTTTAAATATAAATAGAGCTACACAATATTTCGTTAATTATATATACAAAAAATTATTCCTTATATACTATACTTACTATACCTCTATATCCATCTAACTATTACATAATATTATATACTACACTAAAGTACGAATATGTTGCTAGTAGGAAGATATAAGGTATACCTTTACCCATGATGTTTTTCCTTAAAAGCCAATCCTGAACTGAATAGACCAGAGCAGGACTGGAAATCCTATTTAAAATGAGAGTCATGGATTAGTAATAACGAAACCGTTGATTTCTTATCAATCTGATCTCAAGCACTCATCATGCATGAAAATCACCGACAACTTTATAGTTAAAATATTAAGTAAATACAAAGAGCTAGGCACTCGGCTATTATTACGTTTAAATATTATTATTATTATGACTATCTACCTAAACCTACTTACAGAATATATTACATACATACTACATACCTACTACTTAAATGTAATGCAAAGTGAAAGTCTCCACTTGTGCAAAGAAAAATATCAAAAGTTTTCTATATGCTGTACCCCCAAACCCCGTCTCAGTCGTTATTTAAAATATTATACTTATATTAAAATGAAAAGATTATTCTATTTTACGAAATCAAGAAATACGTAAACTTAAAATATGTAATGAAACTTCCAAACAATATTTAAAAGGATTTATGAAAAGGAAGGCAGACTAAGTATAGACGCCAGAAAAGGATACTGATGATGATGTTAAGAAATATGACATGAACTATTATGACCTTTGTAATATATGCAAGGTTTCTTATACACTATAGCTAGACTGTGAGTGAAAGAAAGTGTAGTAGAGGAAAGTGACAAAGGAAAATAAGGGAGATACTAATCATTGTAACTCATGATTTCATTAGATGCCAAACTCCACAAGTTTGTCAGAAGACACTTTTACAATTTATGTGTTATTCTTATTATTATAATATTGTATTATGATTATGCATTGTAGGTATATGTAGCTGTATTAATTATATTTAAGTTCTTGTTATCGTAATTTATATATCTGTATTGTTTCTTAACTTGATTACCTACTTGAAACATTTTCGATTTCTTTACCAAGAGAAATATAATAAGGAGTAAAAAGTAAAAAATATTCAACTATGTATTACTATATACTACTAATACGTATATGTAAGTAGAATAAGAAAGTCTCAAATAAAGTCATCCAGTAGGTGTCCATTAAAAATCCTATTAGTAGACTTGTGTACCATACACAGTGTATGTAAATTACCAAATCTGGTTAATGACATAATGGTTAACATATTATGTATGTAGTAATGTTATAGTTATGCTAAATAGCACTGCATATTATTACAATGTACAATTACTTATAGAAAGTGAAGAGTTGAAAATGAATCTTTATGTTAACGCTGTTACATAGTTCATTATTGTTCGTGGTAAATATCCGCTAACGGTAAAAATCTAAACTAGATTATTCTTTGGAGAAAAACAAAAATTAATAGAAATTAGGGTAGGTATTAATAATATGACAAAAAATTAAGGTTGCAGATAATATAACGATAGTGGTAAATAGTTTGTAAATACTAATTGCTATCAGCTAGTTGACTATACAGTTATTGTCTCTCTGTAGTAAAGGGTAATGAAATACAAACACAACAATATAAACACTAGTACACATGTTATAAAAGAAAGACAATCATCGTAAAGGTATACAGATAAAATACCTAATATCACATTGATAAGAAAATGTATTGATTTTCCCAAGATTGTATGGTATGTAGTATAAGTGTATTTATATGTATTAATTAATAATTCCTTTAAGGATAATAGTCATATAGGACTTTATTTATATGGGTACTAAACATTAATACAGAAAATACATAAGTAGAACATACATGAACTATACATATAATGTCAGGTTGGAAAATATTTGGTTAATTAAGGTTATTTATTCATGCATTAGCAGCTAAAATAAACTTTTATAGGTGGGAGGATGGAGGATTGAATGGCATGAATGGAAATAGTAGTATAATCGTTTGTTGTGTTTGGACTTTGTTAACTCGTCCGCCAGCGTGGGAGTATTTATTATCTGCAAGCTGAAACTGTGTGAGGAATGAATGATTTTAAGCATTATTGTTGGGGCTTAATCAACTCCTGACATAACATGACACTTTTGTTCTCCCGCTGTCAGACATTTTCATAGATATCTGTAAATGTAAACCTAGGTATTAGCAAAGTTTCTGTTGCGATTACATTATTATGATCTTTGCCTTTTCACCGTATTAACAATCAGTGCAATGAATTAATGAACATCTACATGTACAGACTAAAGTACAGGTTAGGTTAGGTGTATTCATTTAATATTTAGTTAGAGTTATTAGACATAACAAGTCTTTGAAAGTTTAGATTCCCAGAAGAACTAATTTGTTTATGTGTTAGTAATCGTTTCAGTTCTGGTAAATAGAGAAAGTATACGTAAAATCATTTCGTATTTAGCTTGGAGTCAGGCTATTAACTTTGACGTTTTAAATATTGTTTTGCTTTCGGTCACATGCATAGTTTTTTTCAGTAGTGCTATTTTCGTCGTTGTTCTTGTTCAGATATTTACTTTAGTTGAGCAAATACATAGATTTTAATTGAGAAGCTCATTTCTAGTCGATTCAATATTCAATTAATATGAATTATGAACAACGTAAGACATCAAATGCTTGAGACAACAAAATACTTGAAAGCTCATTTTACACTTCATTATATCTACTTAGGTATAGAAAATAGTTTATTAAACGCCATTGCTTCAGTTTCGGATGTGCATGATTTTCTATCGTTGGTGTGTGGATTGACGTTATTTCAGGAATTATAATAATATCTGCGTCTGGAAATTAATTGTTTGAAGTTTGTAAGCATTAGTTAGGAGGTCAATATGTAATGGATTAAGTATTACAGGAGTGTGTTGAGTTACAAATATATTGTAACTAAATATAACAAGACCTAAATAAGTAGGTCGTCTGTACAGAATATTGTCTCATGCAAGCAAAGTTGTAGGCATTCTGTGATCCCTTATAATATAGTAGATAAGCCTTTAGGCATTTTATACTCATTCGTGTTGCTGTTGCTGTAATTGAGTTAGATGGAATGAGTTTCGTTTGGTTTTAGTTGTTGTGATGGAAGTTGAGTGGAATTAAATGAAATAAAATTAAGTAGGAGAGCTTATTGTAGCTCTCTAAAGTTAAAATTAGTGTAAAAGTAAAATTGTAGATATACTCTGTAATAAGGATACTAGAGTTTGCCAAATGTTGTCCATGTTGCAATTTAGTTTTCTCTAATACATAATCCAGTCCAGATCCAGACAGTCATACTTAACTTATATGTATCACGAAGGAACACTATTTTAATTATTTATCACAGGCCACAAGAAGGATGAGGACAAGCAATAAAGTAATGTAATAGTATATAGCTAAGTACTACTGTTCATTATACAATATGAAATGTGTTAGAGCTCTGTAATAGAGACAAGAAAGGTGGCCACGTTTAAGTAAAGTTGTAACAGTTATGCAAAAGAGAAGCACTAGAGTGCTCCATCAAACATGAACATGACCCATGACATGCTTTTGCATGTTTTCCGTTTACATTTGCAAATAATTTTAGACACACATTATCTTACATAATATTGCAGTAGATATTGATGGATTTTATTTTTAATGATTTGCTAGAGTGAAGTGATGGTAATAATGAGCCCTGGATTTCCCTTCCATTCCATTATACTTTCATAGTAGATGTGCTACTTTAAAGGTTATGCCAAATGACCTTTGATTAGTAACAATGAAATTTTTGTGGAGAAAGTTTATTCTAATAAATTCAGCTTCATTCAATTAAGAATATTTCTATTCTTTAAACACAACTTAGTTTTATTAGTTAGATCAAAATTAGTCTGTAGCTATGTTTAGGCCCAAACTGTGCAAAAACTGTCATGAAATTATGCAAATTGTTTCAGCCTTACAACTTGCAGGAAATCAATACTCATCCTAAGTATACTACTATTGAGGGAAAACCGTAAATTGTCACAAATATTTTACTATACATTAATACATTTCGACAGCTTCAATTTTTTCATTTCTCAAACTTATGAGTGACCTAAAAGAAAAAGAGCTAAAACGTGCAGGGCATTTAAGGTGTAATGGTGCATAAAAGATGAACATGATCAGCCAATCTTCACGTCAATGGCCAAGGCATCCATTTGACTGTCATGTAAATGATACAGAACCTAAAACAGGGAAGAATTTAAATATCAGTGAATAAAAGATGCGTACATGGTGTACATTGTACTGATTACGTGCGCTAGAGGTACATCTGCTATTTTTGAATCTTATAACGATATCTCATCTGACAGGATAATACACTCACATGGTCATGTACAAGTTACATTTAATAGAGCATAATAACCCTTTTACAGAATAAATTGCTATTGCTAATTACCTACGTAAATTCACAAGCTATTTACAACTGTGCAGCTTTAGTAGGTACATATAAAATATAATTATCGTTTGAGAAATTCTATGATGAAATGATTTAGCATGATGAATAACAAAATGAACTTCTATTTTTGAATGTATGGGAAGTGTAAAATGGAATGATATTGTGGTATTATGCATAATTATGTAATTATGGCTTTTACCACACATACCTAAGCTTTAAAATTAATTTATATGTACATAATTACATGAACCCTTATACCTACACCTACTATATATTAACATTAGGTGTTACATTCCCACGGCCATGCCAAATAGAACGAAATGCACATGTCCTTCTATTGTAAATCAGTTAGTTTAATTTAATGCTACGTACAAGAATGCTATGATGTNTTAATTTATATGTACATAATTACATGAACCCTTATACCTACACCTACTATATATTAACATTAGGTGTTACATTCCCACGGCCATGCCAAATAGAACGAAATGCACATGTCCTTCTATTGTAAATCAGTTAGTTTAATTTAATGCTACGGACAAGAATGCTATGATGTGATGTGAGTCTTTAAGTTTAATGTTACAAAAAACCTATTTACAGATATATGTACAGATAAATAAAAATGTATGGGAAGACGATACCTAAATTTATTGTCAGTTTTACATTACAGTACCACTCGTGTAATACATAATACAATTATCACAGTTAATAAAGTATGAAAATGATTTCTCCGATTCCCATTTCCACTATTTTATTACTTAATATTATGCCATAATAGCCATATGTCAATTATTCGATATATTTGGATCACGTATAATGATCATGGAAAACACATGCCACACTCAAGTTGGAATTGTTTATGGTATACAATGTCATGCAAAAAGTGTTTTCTAAGATGATGGAACTGCATCCACAGATATTAGTAAAGGAATACCAATACCATTCTTCAAGAGAACAAGATTTTAATAAATTAAATGCTTTTTTTAATTAAAAATAAATAAACCATTTGCATTTATGTACTCCTTACTACCGATATTGCACATTAATACAGCAGCTTAATATAATAACCAGAGTATGAAATTACAATTGCCATTTATTTACGAATAATTATGCAACGGGTGAAACTAATTGATATTACTTGAGCAGTTATATTATAAAAGTAGGGAGTGGGAAATGATGTAGGAAAATTATTTCTCCTGTGGAGTTTTTAATCATTTTCATCAGTTCGAAGAATGTTGTTCCCGTCAAGTTTTTTCAAATGGAGGATTTTCTTGGAAACTTCTTTCTGCCACTCTCCCATAGCATTGCCGGATGCATTGTTAGTAGCCATAAAACGTTCCTCCAACGGATTGCCTGAGGTTGAATTGAAAATTGAAAGTTATTACACATCTATCTGCATGCAGATATTTTACATTAATGTATATTTCTTAATGCCAAGAGAATCTACAAGAATCACTGACCTACTAATACCAGCTCTTCCAATTTTGGACATTCATTAAGACGAGCAACTTCTCCCCACTCACGGATCCAATTATTGGCGAGATAAAGAACCCGTAACTTTTTGCATGCTGTAACTCCTTTGGATGGCTTTTCAATCGTATTGTAAGAAGCCCAAATTTCCTCTAATGTATCTGCACATGCTTCCTACATTTTTGTTTAGATTTATCTTTAGTAATGATTATAATAATCAACATTTAAACTCGAATTAGATCATTAAGCGTGTGTAAACTATAAATTATGGACCATTTATTATCTGGTTTGAAACCAACACTTTGTGTTCAAACAAACGAATTGAAGCATATGGATGCGTAACTTTAAAATTTTATAATAACTAGAAAGATGATTTTGTCTATCTATGTTAAAGTGAAAGTGGCTATTATAGGTACACCTCGGACACAGGAACTGTTTGTTCATGCAGAATGAGAAGTTTAAAAAAAGATTATGAAGTAGTCTGAAGGACGAGTACGCTATAGTCTAGCTCAATAATTTCCTTTCCACTGAACACTGAAGCGAGCTCTTTCCGGAAGTGAAAGGAGAAAGTGCGTGCGTATTTTCTGTTTACTGGACAGTAAATAGAAACTTATCATTTATACAGAATAGAATAACAGAAGAAGATGAGTGTTCTCTCCCTGACACTCTAACTTTACACACTTTCACTTTTTTCAAACTTAATGGCCATTTACAGCGATGATGTAAACCATACACGGTCAACAAAAGAAATGAGATAAGTAGAAATGAAAATCAGGGAAAATCGAAAGAAAGCATTTTAATATTATAAGACTGTGTCTTACAACTCCTGCCAAGCTTTTCAAATAGTTTCTGCCCACGGAGATGATTTTGATGCACTTCATTGAATTGAGATTGCTTAGTCTCTCAATCATGTTTGTAGACAAAGACAACTTCCTGTGCATCAATTAAAAAAAAATCAGAAAACTGTCATAAAGGGTATTACTTTCATTGCTTTCAACTTCAAGTGTAGCACTTACTCGCATTTAACGAGCATGGAGGTTGAGCCATCCATTTTCTCAATAGGAGGAGTCCATCCGTTCAACTTGACATCAGTTGCCTCTGCTGCTTTATTTCCTTTCTCTTCCCACATTTTGATAGCTTCTTTCAAGCCAATTTTTCTAGTTGGTTGACCTGGTTGTGCCTACAGTACAGAAAGGCCGTACATCAGAAAGAATTAATGGATTTGATTACATAAAACCAGAATAGATGGACAGTAAAAATCTCACCATGATATGATGACGCTTTTATTTAAAATTAAAACTGTAAAAATCGGTGGACAGACTCCTCTACACAATCAAATGGTGAACAGTGACTTTCTTACGTTCCGCAACTTTCCTTACTTTCTTTTGATTTTCACTTCCACTACTCCAACTTTTCCGCATCAGATTTCATCAGATTATTGACAAAACATAACTCAATTTACTTGACAACTAACTTTGAGCTGACAGACCGTTTATCTTATCCTAAAGAGGTGCAAAGGGGCCATGAAAATGAACTTTGGTCATAATACAAATTGCTGTATAAAGAGAAATTAAAATGTTTCGGAATTTCGATGTTATGCAATTATTGGAGAACGGTTTTCTCCAGCCTCGTCTTGGCATTTTGGGCTACGAAATTTAAATCTAAATGCAGAGACATCTTACCTCTTCAGAATCCTCTTAGCCCAATTCCCCTTCCTTTTGCTATACTCTTCTGTTGTTATTACCCTCTGTCAGGTGACATGCACCTCGCCTCTTTTCCGCTCCCGTAGTCTATTCTCGTCTTCTCTGCTGTTGTATGTGCACTCTGTGTACCGATCATGGCGCGGAAATAGGAAGATTGGTTTATCTATCTTCTTGATCAGTCTAGTATAGGCAATTTAATATTTTTGCTTTTTATTGTTTCGTTGTTTCGGAAGATTGAGCATCATAATTTTGAAGTTAGTTAATTGTCAGATGTCGAATTGAGCAGCAGTGACCGAGGGTCATCTGGAAACTATTGTCTGGAAGTGGCAACTTGGAAATTTACCTTCGCCTTACAAGCCAATTTCGGATTTTTACATTTCGTTGGCACTTGCAGCTTACAACTTCAGCGTCACTTCAACTCAGACCTGTGTGGTTGCCTTCTTTATTATCTTAATGATGGTGGTAAGTCATTTTTATACAAATATCTAATTAATTATTTGTAAATTAGCATTCAAAATTATAAATACATTTACACCTCCCTTATGACTTACAAGGAAGTTTTTCCCTTGTATCTATAGTGGTTTGTGGTGTAGTAAAATACGGATGGTGGGGTGTTTTTGGGGTTTATTTTATCTACAGGCAGACAACAGAAGTTCAGACTTCCAGAATAATAATTATTATGTACTGTCAGTCATTAATAATGTCTTTTACATCGATCGCGCGTTCAGCGTTAAGTACCGAGTATAGTATATTATTATGATAGATGTTTTTTGTCAATACGGGCGGGCAGGGATAGGGAGCAAATAGCTGGCTGTCAGCTGGATGCATTGAAAATTTTTAACTACCTACATAAAATTACAAACATGTACTGGGAATTGTTAACGGCATGTAATTGAATTTATAAAATTGAGATACCGATCAGCTGACGGAAAAACAAAATCTGTTTAGATTCTTTAGATGTTAGATTAATTTATAATTCCCTTTGGGGTAGGTTTGTGGATTTTTAATTGTTATTAAAGATAGTTTTGTCTTCCATTCCACGACTAATACCAAATTCTATTCGTTGTTGACATTACCATCATTTATTCCATAGCTTCTCTACTCTTTCTGCTAAGCGGGCATCTTTATCTTTGATCTTTGGAAAAAGACTCTTGGTGTTTTGAATACCAGTACATCTGTAAGCAACATTTTCATTTCCTGTCAGTGTTGTTAATAATTATAAGGAATGAAAAATGAAATGAAGTTATAGTTATGGATTGGCATGATAAGACGCTTGCGTCGTCGTTTTAACGTATTAACGTACCATACCTATTTGTATAGTATATGGGTATATAACCTTTAGACTTTAAAAACTTAATATAGATCACAAGATCACTAATGTTTGTTTTTACAATTACCCGTTAAAATATTTTAAAATAACGTCAATAAGGGTCTCTGATTATAAAGTGGCGTTTATTGTTTAGAAAATCAACAGACGAATGCACGAAACGTGCTGTGTATTTTTGTATGAAACATAAGGGCCTGTGTTAAATACAAAGTACAAAAACGAAATCATGCAGAAATTGCAGAATGGAATACTAAAACAGATTGCCTGGTGAATTGTGACTTTTTCATTAGTCTTTCCCGAATATCACACTGGAACATTTTTTCTAGTTGGCTCTGTCAATACTTTTACATTTTACATGTAATCTTGTTAAAATAAGACCAATCACAGAGTTGTCATATTGTCAACAAACAAATAATGTATCTTACTTAAGTGGTATGGAATGTAAATGAATATAATATGGAATATGGATGATAGAGAAGAGCACATCAACGATTACCCATAATCTGTTGTCATTATATATGGCATTGATTATATTGTTTAAGATATAGCTGTTTTGCGCTAATAATATTATAATATAATATGCAATAAACAAATGAGCAAATATTCTCTGGAATCTGGATTGAATTGATAAATGTATTTATGTGGATAAAATGTTTAGTTAAGTAGTTTACTGATACTGATATGGAATCCAAAAAGCTTTACAGCTAAAAGTAAGTAGATATACAACATTGCATAACACTGAAAGAGGTTTGAGTTTGACCATGACAGGGTCGAAGAGCTTGTCATGCATAAAATATAACAGTTAAAAAGATTAATTAGTTATTTATGTAGGATTTTTTAGATTTTACTGGTATTGATGATAGCTAGTGTATGTATTTTATAGAAATACGAAATACTATACAGAAATTTACAGAATATTGGCACAGGAGTAAGTTTGTATATAGTTATGGTCTACCGTTTGTTACTTTGGAACTTTGGAAGATCGAGCCGTGCCTCGATATCTACATTCTACAAATAGTAGTGATATTATATTATTATGGTATAGTATATAATATGTAATAAGGATTTAATTAAATTCCAGAAACCCTAAACATGTGAGCTATGAATACGTAAAATACATTTCTTGTAAGAGTCTTGTATGATGTAATTTGTATCTGTAAGTTACAGTACATTATAGCAGCAACACTAGCAACAGTATCAAAGTCTCGCCATTCATTTCAGTAAAGGTTGTAGCCACCCAGACTTGCTACTTTCTGGTCCGCC
>JABASI010000139.1:0-53664 GCA_019776505.1 Tomocerus nigrus | reverse complement strand
TAACTATTGCCCACTCCTGTACATAATAAACTGCTGAACAGGAAAATACATCTGTTCTCTGTTGTTCTTACAAATGTACATGTCTTGCTTCCTACTCACTCTCTTCTTCCCACTAAATATTCCTCATAGACATGTACATATCCTTCCCTTTGTTTTGCAAAGTTTCGAAGCTATATATTGTGTGTGTATTTGTGTGTGTGTATAGTGTGAGTGACGTTACGTGACGTGCTCCTAGCTAACTTGTAATGAAAAGTCAATCAATACATAAACAATGCACCACACTGCAATGGCACTATAGCCAACCAAATCACTCCAAATCAAACACTGTTTTATGTTTAACTATTATTTCGCCAATGGCCATTCCTTCAATAATTCACTGTCAATTAAGCTCAACTAAATCATTCAGCGTTGTGTGTTGGAGGTGAATATCGCTTTTCTTAAGCAGATTTCCCCGACAGAAGAAAACATGCTCTTGTGAATTATTAATCCCTTCCTTTCCATATTCTGCGACTATCCTTCCCTGTTCACCACGAATCACTGACCATTTCTAACCATATTTACCTTATTTCATTTAAGAAAACTATCGAGAAATTCACTTGGCAGACAAAACTTGCAAACTATAAATTCGCAAATATTTCTCAAGGAAATACATTAATTAAAATTGTACACATGTACTACACACAATAAACATGCAATAAACCCACCTCTTAACTGTATATGTCGTATTTATTCTACGTCACATTTCTTTCCCGTCTGATATCTCCTGCACTACATCCTATTAATAGTACCATATAGCTGCATGTAGTAGCTCAGTTTTTACAGATAAATGCACATTTACTGTTTATTTTCATTTAGTCGTTTTTGGAATGCACGACAATATCTGGGAAGAAATTTATTACTAAGCCATGATGTCCATTTGGTTTACACATTCCCATTCTTACCACAATTCATATTTACAATAAACAATATCGATACATAACCATAAGAATTTATGTACAAATTGTAAACGTAATCTTTTGTGGCGTATAAAAAGGATACGGGTAGAGTAGAGACTTGTAGAGGAGTTAGGGAGTGTTTACGTCTTGTGTATCTTTGTGCAAGTATGGAAAAGGGAAGTTTATTGACTACAACTCTGAGGAATTCCAAGAATCAGATGAAAATATCTGATTTTATTATTGAGGGGTTATAAATACCTATTCTTATAGACAGACAAGACATAGAGATAGGAGGATACGTAATGCTCTAGAAGTGTGCTCTTGAAAAAAGGTTTAACAACAAAAAGCAGACGAGTGGGAAACTAAAGGAGCAATGCAATAGTTCACGAGTATCAGACAAAAAAATCAAGTGATGTAAGTACTGCATATCTCCGGCACGTAAGAAAGGGATTTTTATGTATGCAATATGAGTTTATAAGTCTAAGTCATATAGGAATCCAATGTGCAGGGTGTAGGAAGAAGGAACAGAGGGCTATGAGTCAGACAGGGTTTATATTTCTACACACGCATAATGATAGAGAAAAGGAGTTAGTATGGGGAAAGATAAAAAGACCGTGTATAGCTATTCACAATCAATTCAAGAGTGGTGCTACGTTGTGTAATACCATGTAGTAGCATGTACAAGATGAATTTTTATGCATGAAGCTATCTCCTACTATTTACATGTGGTGAGTGTGTGCAGAGTGGAATTAAATGCGGGGGCATTTTGTGGTGAGCGAGAGACGGACAGGAGAAAGGACAAGAGATGCTCAGAAGAATATTGGCTGATGCTCGGTGAAGGGAATCTGGGAGGTACAGAATCCAATAAATCGCCTCTGAATTTTTTTCAATTGGAAGACTAGGGTTGGACATGCAATATGCTGATGTAATTAAGTCAGATTAGCCGGCAATGCACAGGGAGCAAGTCTGTGGGGAGAAAAGGAGAAAGTTTACTCCAAGAAACGTCTACTAAAGATAAGTAACTATAATATACATGATACATGTAATATGCATGACGAGTCAGTATCTGACTAAATAGACCCACTCACTACTCACTCCCAGGCAGCTCTCTCTTTTTCTCTCTCTCTCTCTCCTTCTAGTCAGCTACGTACACTTCATACTTTTTTCTCTTTCCTGGACTTTTCCAGAAGAAAGGAACAAAGCAAAGCAGAGGATGTTGTACTATTATTACTTATGAATTCATATATGTATGCATGTGTGTTCTTTATAGTTTTCTCGGGGCAAAGTCTGTTCATTCAGTGGCTCTCACTTATTGTTAGCATCAACTTGCTATTTATTACAGACGTTGACTCCTACTATGGAAAAATACAAGACAAGAAATGCAAAGAATTCTTTCCTCTCAACCTTTGCATACATTCAGCATCTATTTGTATATTATTTATAGATCACCACAATGCCCTGCTCTTTTTGAATGTTAAGTAGTTCCGTAGGAATAGATACCTCGGCAGAACATAAAAAGAGGCAGACAGGACCACGTCATTAAAATAAATTCCGAAAAAAAGTATATTTATAAAAGAAGCCATAATAACCTGAATGTGCAAGGTGTGAATTTGTATGCAATAATATTTCTGTATTGTCTTTCGGCCATAAAAATGAGGCGAAGCGGCTGATTTTGAGTAGTAGTATTTTTGAGTGTGTGGATAGTTGGGCAAAGGAAGGCAATAAATTCGTGAGAGAGAGAGAGAGAGAGAGAGAGTGTAAGAGAGGAGGAGGAGGAGGAGTGTTTTAGTGGATGTAAGTATGCACATTGTACAAGGATATGAGTAAAATGAATGTTGTCTGTAATGTCATTGAGAGGGTATTCTGGGAGTTAAGTGGAAGAGAGAGTGTCTGTGTGTATCAGCGGAAGGAGCTGGAGGAGGCTGTAATGTGGCTCGCTAATATCAGTACACACACACAAGTGACACAACATTGGAGAGAGGCGGCTACATGTTATCTGTGTGTTCTGTACTGTGGAGAAGTCAAAGGGGATAGTGTGCATATCTGTGCATAGATAATGGACGTAGGGCTGGGCGTGTAGGGGCCCGGGCCGTGCTGTAGCCGCTAAGTCCGTATAAGTACCCGCTAAGTACGGAGAGTGATAATGCGGCTATATATGGGGCTGGGGCTAGGCCGGGCTATAGCACAGAGTGCAGCACATAAAGTCTCCATGTATGATGATGATGATAATGTGAGAGTCGGAGAAAAGTGGTGAAAGTTGCGTATGCAAAGAAGCGATCGGATCGTGGTGATGTTGCGGACTGGCGGCAGTAAAGAGCAAGTGTGGTCGGATGGTCGCTTTGTTTTCGTCGTTAATTCGAGTGCCAGGAGCCGGGGAGCGTTGTCAGACTCTCCTACCTAAGCCATTGGTATTCACCGGGGCACGCGAGGGCCAACTTAAAAACTCGCTTCGCCGTTTCATCCCTTTCAAAGGAAGATCCCTTATCACATATTTCATATGCAGGGCGATGTTTTGCTTGCCGGCAGCAATATTATTTCCATATTTTTCACATAATGCTCCGCTGTGTATGGCTTTTATTTCATGTGACATCATAGTAATGCATTTTAACGTCTTATCATTCATTGCAGCATCTCCACAACTCCATGCAAGAAGCACACACCGAGTAAATATTTGCTCACGATGGCCCATTTCGTCCTGCCTGCCCACAGACCAAATGCTATGAGACATTGTTATAAAAACGCGACCTGCATTCAGGACCTCGATAAAAGCGCCTCATCATCTCCGACACCCACTAAACAATCATATCTCGTGCACCTTCCCATTCCGTGTGCCAACTTTCACCCGGCCTTTCACTCAGCCCGCCCATCCTGGACATCATTCACTTGTACACAAATTCACTTCACCCGAGACTCAAACTCTCTCCCCGAGTTATGGCTCTATAAAAGCCACAATTGTAAATTCAACAACGGGCACTACAGAGCCCCGCTCCAGCCCGCCCGCCCGCCCGAACTACACAACCCGTACTCTTCCTCCCGTCGTAAAAGAGACAAACAACCTCCGTGCCATATAATGCACTTCTCCACTGTATCATCCGCCCTGGAATGACGACTCAAAACTTTGGCATGAAAACAACCATTCTCACATGATGCATCATCACACGCCAGGCCACACTACTCCAGAACATACAAACACATAATTCCAGCCCCAGACGACTTTGGCATCATCATCTCGTCCCACCACCACTTTCCCTATCCTTACTCCTCCAACCATGCACCATAGCCTACCTACAACACATACGAGACATAGATAGGCCCTTCTTCTAAATAGCTAGCCACCTATACCCCTCCTTCCTCCTTCAACCAGTATGCACAATAAGATATCATATACTACTGCTGCGGATACAGATGTAAGTACATCCTAGAATACAATGGAATGCACAAGAAGAAGTACAAGACAGGACTCCTCATCCTCTCTGTGTATGTACATACACCAAAGCACTCCTCATCCACTCTCCTCCAAGAGTCATTCTCTATGACAAGGACACTTGTAATATTAACATATACTTGACAATCCCCTTTTTACTACTGCTGCCATTCGACTGCTCTACGGATAGCCATCCTATATACTAAAGATGTAGTTATGCTCAAACCATCATTCCTATATAACAAGATCATCGTAGACACAAATAGCTACACGCTTATAATAAACTTCTCTCTACATTCAAATCTATCTGCATCTGTACTCCTACGCGCACACAACAACTCCTCATCATATCGGACAAGACAAGAGTTTTCCACTTTCCAAATTTCCAACAATATTTTATTGTGTGTACTTACACATTACAGAACAGTAAAACGATCAGCAATTTTCACTGTCTGTATGCAGCCATTATGCAAAACCCTAACTGCAGACCATTTTATCGTAATATCAGCACAGAGCCATTAAATAGACAAATATTTACATTCTTCTCCTACTTATATAGAGCATAATTATATTCCTATAGTAACAATTAAGTCATATCAATTATCATGTACAATTATCTTACTTCTGTATTGGAGTTATGTAGAATACGGATTACCAAAATCTACGTAAAACTGTCCTTGTCAACGAATCAGGCTCTGCATACTTTTTAAACAAAATCTGAGGGATGATTTTATGCAAGCACATCAACCTCAAGCATTATCAACAGATGTTGTCTTACTAAACTGCTTTTGGTCAATTGTTCCGATTTTATCCAAGCACATTATTTTAATTACACTTTAAGCAAGTCAACTTTTTCTAACTTGGAAAATTATTTCTTGAATTAGGTCATTTTGAATCTTTTTATCTTTTGGGTTCAAAACATTTTGCATAAGCACAGGACTTCATACCGCTCAGACATACATAATGCCATGGCATAAGAAATACAAGAAAAAATGATATTGTAAGCTTAGAAATATTTCTTATTTGGATTTGTGAGAAGGGTGTATAAACAGTGGGGTATAAATATGTAGGTTATCTGTGTAGGTATAAATTGTGCTTAGTATCGTTATAGGGACGAGGAGTAGATGGAGAGAGTCGGTGAGCTGCTATTGTCTCGTTGATAAAATTATCATCTTCGTTATTACCCATGTCAGCGGCAACAAGCCAAAGGATAGAGTTGGAAAGGGCTGATGGCCCACGAGGGACGTTTTGGCCTGAAGATCTCACCATTAGATCATAGGCTCTCTGGAGAGGGAAAATGAGGAGGAATCACAGATCATATTCGTTTAGAAGATGATGGGATTGGGACGAGAGAGAAGGGAAGAGCGCTGAAAGCGACGAGGTCCGCTCATCTCTCCTGGAACCGGAGAGACAGAGAGAGAGAGGGAGAGGAGCAAGGAAGGAGATGTGCCACATATGAGACGCTCGCAGGGGAGACGGACGGACGGCTGCGAATGTCAAACGAAGGGAAAGCGGGGAAAGCGGGCATTTGTGTACGGCGGGCGGGCCGAGGTATGCAGAGGAGGAAAGTGACGGAGACAGAGGTGAGGCTGCTAAGAAGTGATGGGCTTTGCAAAGCCCATCAGTCACCGTGATATGACTATTGGTAATCTTCATGCGTCACCCCAGAAGCTGACTGTAATGGCTATAATAGCTGAGGGAGTTAGGGCTACAGCCTAAATGTCACTGCAAAGAACAATAAAAGTGTCAACGAAAAATTTGTATAAGAAACCGCTACATCTTAGATTGTGCTGCAATATCATATTAACGCCAGGCACACGTTAACCTCAAATCTCCTCTTCAGAATTCATCCTGTCGCCCTGATTATTTATGCTCAAAAATGTCTTCATCTCTGTCTCGTCGACGGAAGGAAGGAAGGGAAAGGCAGGCCGAGAGAGCAAACAGCATCGCAGCCTCCGAAGGCTGAGTCAAACGACTCAAGACCCACACAGCCTCTCTCCACCAACCAACCACATTGTTTTCCCTCTCCAGAAACCACGGCAAATCCATTCTCCTCAAATAATCACATTGATCAACTTTCGAACTGTAGAAAATATTTTCCTATTTAGCTGTTCGTCCAAGAATTACAATTCCTAAAGTACCAATAAACTACCGAATATAAAATAAATTCTTTTTTAAAGTCTTTTTTATATTGACCACGGAAGTATCTCTCTAATTTCTTATTTAGGAGGCTTGGGGAAAATTATCAGGCAATAGATTTGTAGAGTGTGTGTATGATATGAAATAGGAATCGTTAGTTAGGCTAATATGGGCCATAAAATAGAATTTCAATTCAAAGTAGGAACGTGGTGGGGAAAGGAAGTAGTAAATACAGAATGACCATGCGAGGGAGAAAGTGATCGTATTATTAGAAATAGTGGTGCATTGAATTGGAATTGGTTGAGAGAGAGAGAGTGTGAAGGGAAGGTAAGTAAGTGGGATATGGGAAAGTGAAGATAGTCAAAGTACACGTTTGATAGTTCTCTCAGCTTGTATATCAGTGAAAGCTATCAGTCGTCGTACGTTACGTTTACGTAAAATAGAGCATTAGAGTAATGTCGTAATGTCAGTGAAAGACTTACGGAATGAAATTGTTTTGCTCTGTTATGAGTGTAAGCAGCGTGGAGGAGCCTGGCGGTTGGCTTTGGGAAGTGGAGGGAAAGAGGGAATGAATGATGAGGGACTGTCGGCTGGACAGACAGAGATTCAGATGTGTCGCATGTATCTGAAGATGTACAGACGTACTTTACTGGAATCGGAACACATTTCAGGCAGAGAGAGAGAGGGACACGGGACGATACACTGTGGATGGGAGATTAGACTAGAGATTGCCTTCTTGGACGGAGAAGTGCCGACTGTGGCAAATAAGATCCCTCTCTCTCTCGTACTCCTATTTACACTACATACACTTAAGGAGTGCTGGCTACAAACCGATATAGGTAATACAAACTACATCTACACAGACAGACCCACATGGAACGTAAAAATCGAGAAAAGTGCTCGAGCGAAGAGTAGGAACACAATTCGGGTGAATTTTCTTGTTTGAGTGTAAGGGGAAGGAGGGAAGGGGTTGTAAGGGAGGCTGTACGGTGTTATTACGTATAGATTGGGTTGAATGTGCTACAGAGTGAAATGGAGGAATAGATTTGGGATGGATAGTCGTCTGGTGTTAGTGTTGAGTACGTGTTTGGTTGTGGGGTAAGTGGAAGAGTGTCTCTATTAGTTAGAGTGGCTATAGGCACACAGTGGCTGAAAGTGCATGGCTTGGGTGCTCGCAGGCGGACAGCGGACGAAGTGTGGAGAAAGCTGAGTGAAAGGACGTATAGAGAGAGAGAGAGAGTCAGAGAGAGAGAGCCAGAGAGAGAGATAGGGAGTAGCCTGGGATGGAATGCAATGAATGGAGCAAGGCGGTCAGGTACCTTGACACTCTCGCACAGAGTGAGAGCGACCCACTTGATATTCGGCTAAAAGAGGTTTAAGAAGAGTCCGCCGTAATGTACTACACTCCATTTTCGTTAATGTCGATGACTCTTGAATTTCACACACGAAAGTCCATTTTTACGATGGCATATTGAATCCTTGAATGCGATTCCCAGTCGTCAGAGTATCCATCTCCTTCTAAATGGCAATAACATAGGTTCTGATTTACGACTCCCCACGTTTCCCTCTTCGACGGACTATACTTCACACTTTTCTTCCCAATGGAAAATATATTACAACACTATCCCCACACGTAGTGTCCAAAGAAATAGCCAAAGTTGAAATTTACAGTGGCCATCACCAGTCCGATGGGACGAAAAATACCACGAAATTTATTCTTTCGCCTTCTAATTCACGGCACACGTGATCTCTTTCCTTCCCGTCCCGCTAACTTGTCCTAACTTGACCACTGTCCCCCGGGAGCCGCACTTGACACGATGACATGCAGCAGGAATGCTTTACTATTTCTGTACACACATCCCGCCCATTAGAGCACTGTCCCTCAACACTCACATCGTGGAAAACAATTCTTCTGTTCAGAAACAATTGGCAAAGCTTTCATATAGATTGCTTGCACATTGCGGGGCTACATACAGAAATCTATTAGATAAATAAAAAGGAAAACAATGAAAGGATGTGCACGGAGTTGCTTTTGAGTAGCTCTATATACAGTGGATGTGATGTCTCAATAACAGAGCCACCTTATAGGAGTTCGTATCTTAGGAGGAATAGAAAATAAATATCTGTGCTTAGGAAGGAGGAGAAATATCTTTTATTAGCCGTATAGCCGTCATAATGCTATGGGGCTGCTGATTGAAACACATCCATACAGAGGCTATACATGTGACATAACGGAGTAATAAAGAAGGCAGAGAGTGAGTGAGTGACCAATAAGTACTAGTGCCCGTCTCTCTACAAATCTGCCCAAAGTGTTTGCAAGAATGAAGGAAATCTCCCTTCCTTCTTCCACTGCCCATCAGCCCCTTCTTGCCATTGAGTTGACCGTGAGGAAAGAGGCACGCCGTTTGTTTCTTGCTTTGCTTTGTTGCCCAGCTCAGCTAATAGTGACATACGACTGATACCCTGCTACACATACCTAGTAAATATTCCCTCTCTCTCTCTCTCTCTCTCTCTCTCTCTCTCGCTGAATTGAGAGATGCGTAGAGCTCTATTGAATGTGGGAGCGAGAGCGAGAGAGAGAGAGAGTAGTAAAGTATGTAGTAGTATGTATGAGTGATGAAAAAAGACACGCGACGGGACAATTTGCTGGGAGTCTGTCTTTTCGGGAGGGACATCTAGAGGAAAGTGTTTTTCATAGGAAAATTGCAGCATAATGCTATGATAGAGCCCACATCCGATAGTTTTTCTTCGATTCCCATCTATGCAATAGCTAGGTATATTGAACCTTAAGGAAGACGATTGTTCTTTTTTATTTTTTCTCGCCGACAAAATGCCCCCTTTCAAAAGCATTCCTTGCAATAATTCAAACAACTGCCTATGCTATTTGGCATGGCAGGCGTTTACTTTTCCGAAAAACTTTTACACTCTCGGAAAGCGAAGCGATGGACATTTCCTTGCTCTCATCCACTAACCGAGCAAGTTATGAGCTACCAGTCAACTCTCCCGCTACACTTATACCCTTCACTTATAGTGGGCACAAGAGAAATACAAGGAATTCAACTACTCACTCAATACTACAACAAATGTACCTTACTACTTACTATTATACAATTCTAAAGTCACTCACTAAACGACGACACAGTAGGCAGGCACCGAGAAAGCCACTTTCACAATCACAAAACGAAGAAACTATCGCCTTGTCTCTTCCAGCCTAGATTACGTACTACACCCTACTCTTACCTACCTATATGCTTTCTCCACTATAAATGTGTCCTTATTTGTACGTACCTTGTTTTCCCTTGCTCTCTCTCTCTGTCTGTCTGTGTATTATATATGTACATAAATAGGTACTACTGGTATGAGTAGTAGCACGGGGCTAGGTATACGATAAATTGCTACTCTTCTCCCAACTCCGTAGCCAGTACCTTCTTCTTCCTCACATAATATTAAATATAAAGAGAAGAGAAACTGAGTCACTTTATTTTCCAGTCCTCGGTTAGCGTTAGTGCTCACTGATAAAGGATGTGTAGTGGAAAATAGAGAAAGTAAAGTGAGTCTCCTCGCCTGGCCTGAGCATCGCATCGCCACTAAAATTCTCCCATCCACTCGGCTCTAGCGAGTGTAAGGGAAGAAGGAGTGAGCGAAAAGTGAAATCATTCACGGTGGGACGAAACTTGCCTTTCTGGCTAAGCTTTTTTCTGCATTTAGTGAAGCGGCTAATGGATTCCTCCCACATCGGCCTCCGCTTCCCACAAATCATCAACAACAACCAGCGATAACCTGCCATTGCTATTCATGACAATCGATGTAAGACAGCGTGCCGAGCTAATCGCATCACAAACTAAGTATTGAGAAGTGATCAGAGAAAACAATAATCGAGATGGAGAAATTAGGTGGAAAGTCGTTGATAGGAAGTGCTCCACTCCAGAAGAACAACTTAAATACGTAGGCCCCTAGCTAGCTATATCCTCCTCCCTCAACTTCCAACTTCTTCTTTCTACTTAGCTATAGGAGGCAGCATTTAATAGTAGAGTAGGACCTTTGTTCCTCGCTGCATATAGAGCTCATAATAAGAAAGTCATCCTCAGAACTTAAGGAATGGGAAGGGAGAGAGAAAGTCTCCTTTCATAATTGTATCTGTGTACAGGAGGGTCATTAGCATACTAAATAGATTATGACAGTAGCTTTAGTATAATAGATCGCAAGTACTTTTCGAGCTATCTGCGAAGCATTCAGATTCTTTCGCTCATTGTCCACACGGCCTAGCCTTGACTCTGCTAACGACCAGTTGGTGCACAATAAATATATCCTTCCTTCCTTCCTTCCACTCCTTTCAGTTTTGTTTTTGGCTCATTGTGTGCTGGAGGACGAGGAGGAGGACGAGTGATGAGGTTGTCAGGCAGAGAGTCACTAAAATCACGCTCACTTCTCAGCTCACAATTTGTGACTGTGACCACGGAACTTCCCAAGCCAATGCCGACCATAATAGGCGTTGCAGAACGAAAAAGAGTCGAGTGTGAAAAATAAAGTACCAGTTCTAAGGAAGCTCAACCACGCGTGCATAATTACCAGCTTGGGGCAAAGATTCTCGGCCAACTCACAGATAAGGTGATGCTTTCCCCCATAAACTTGATGTAGCAGTTATTTCTCTCTTCCACTCGCTCTCTCTTTCACTCTTCCGACTCACAATCTCCGACGGGATAGCCAGCCCTCCCTTCCCTCGTCTCGCTCTCTCCCACCAACCAACCAACTACTTACCTTCCTTCTTCTTCTCCCAAACTACCCGCACTAAACATCAAATGCGAACACACTCTGCCAGCAGACGATAATATTTTCACCGTTACCCACTTACTTGGCTACTTACTTCAGTGTAACCCCAACATTGTCACATCTCCACTTTCTCCACCACAAACATACATACAATTCACTATAATAATATATATTAATTCTTCCTGTGTATTTATGTACAGTTCTTCTCATATTATTATAACCTCCATAGATATACTTAAATATATTGTAGCTATCAGCCAAGAAACACTTTCATTTTAGATATACACACTTTAAACAAAAAGTTGAAAACACTCGTTGACCAATAGTATGGCGCTAGTAAAACTTCAAGGATACATTTGCCTATTAAGTACTTACTATATAAGCTTTTACAGTATATCTTGTTATATGAATATAATTCCTTCGTGCCTGTGCTTACCTGATGTAGTATTCTACACATAAAATCATCTAATTGGCTCCATGGAGACAACTAGACTTTTTCCTCCTTTCTCTTCTAACTTTTCCTATCAGTTAACGTCTCCTTCTTACCCTCAGTCTCACTCACTGCTCATTCCGTGTAAAGACGACGAAATCATTTCTCATACACAACGAGAAGGAATCTTGAAATATAACGCATCTAGCCCTCCTTACTTATATTACATGTCGCTCTGTATTTTATCTGCTAATATGTAGTATTACTCTTCACATAAATCTCATGTGCCGACGTAAATACAAACATTGCGCTGGTATAGAATTTCCTTGGCTCCTATAGAATTTTTTTTGCGCTTTCTTTCACTAATTACTAACTGGATGACTAGCTAAATAACTACTTAAAGTGATACGTACCTTAAATGTTATAACTGAAGGCAGGAACAAAACAATGCAGATAACTCAAGTATAAATCAATGGCAAAGCGATACAATGATTCTCTTTATTTCTTAGTTATGACAAGAAATATTAATGCAAAACGGCGATAAGATTGGATGAATGAGCATTTTGAGTGTTTCAAGAGACGCACTTTGAAGAGCCGGTAGGAGAAAGTGTAGGAATGCTATAGAATGTATCTCATTCATGTGAATGGAACTATGGAGGAGATTAGTACTCTGAGCACAGGAAATGACTTTTGTACTTTTAGCAGTTACGTATATTTTGTATTCATCACTGCCTATGTTCTTCATTTCGTTCAGGGTTATGTAATGGAAATAGTTCATCCTAAATACTTTCTTCTTTTACTACGCCGTTTACTAACCCTTGAACCAAGTTTATATTTTATATGATTATTGTTCCATTCATAAATAGTATAGTGAGTCTAAAAGGAGCTCTATAGAATTAAATAGACTCCAACGAAAAGAGTTGAACCGGGAAGAAGTTACTCGGATGATTATTATATTTTGTACATGACTGTACCTATATAAAATATTTTGAAGCTATAACATCCTCTTTTAGCAATACTAGACATAGGTAAGTGTTTAATAAGGAGTACAAATGTTATAGTGCATGAAATAGGTACATGTCTGTAATACCTGTGTAGATAAGAGCCCTACAATGTTAAATAGTAGAGAGGAGCAATAATATGGTGTTATACGTAATGAAGGTATATGATGGGGATGGCGATATGGTCGTGTGGATGTACAGTGCAGTAAGTCAAAGTAATTGTTGAGAATGGCCTAAGGAGCGGCTATTGCTTGACGGGTGACAATACAATGCAACTGTTATGATTTTACAGAGTGGGGCTTCATTGGCTTATAGTTGGCTGTTTAGCGAGTAGTGGAGTGAAGGCAGGCGGGAGAGCGGGGCCAGGTCCAGGAAGGCAGGCAGGGGAAGGGAAAGAAGATT
This sequence comes from Tomocerus nigrus, assembly GCA_019776505.1. Taxonomy (NCBI): domain Eukaryota; kingdom Metazoa; phylum Arthropoda; class Collembola; order Entomobryomorpha; family Tomoceridae; genus Tomocerus; species Tomocerus nigrus. Next base: position 40,563 of record JABASI010000139.1, on the reverse strand, counting down.
CGAGAGGAAGTTTGAGTTGACTGTGGAATGAAGTGCAGAAGTAGAGGGACGGGCGGAGATATGACATATGCTGGCAGTGCTCGAGTTCTGGAATGCAGACGTGGATTGCAAATTGAGAAAAGTGCTTATCAACTTAATTCGGAGGCACTACAAGAAGATTTCATGGATGAGATAAGCGGCGAAAAAGCAACGGGAAACGATCCCGAGAGTGTAATTCAAATAAAAGTTGCACGAAGCTCATTTGTGCATGTTAAAAGGACTCAATAATCACGAAAATGTGATGCCATTCCTACCTCTTTTTCTCTGCTGCTTTTATTTAAAATTCAAACGCTCCCTTCAACTTTCTCACATAGATTCATTCTTTCTCTCACTCCGCTCGGCTTGGGCAAGAGTTCCAGTTCCACTTCCTCCTCGCCCTCCATTCTTAATGCAATCCGACGACCAGAATTACATTCGTCGCCTACACTACGACTACCACCGTAGCACCGACTACTACTACCACGACCCAAACTACCCGAAAAAACTCACTGTACATTTATAGACGGAAGATAACTACAAACATCCCTCCACACATACAAATACTCTTTATATCTCCCTCTCTCTCTCTCTCTCTCTCTCTCTCTCTCTCGACTACTTCTAGTCTAGACACACACAAATGCATGCTATGAATAGTATCAGAGTCGACTGACTTGGTTTTTGCTGCCTGGAGGAGCTTCAACTAATTACAATGGCAACTCCCTGCCCAGTTACTTTTCCTTAGCTTTTTCCTGATCCGCTCTTCCACAAATGCTCTTCCCTTCTTTCTCTTAGGCGCTATACTCCAGATTCCTTCCTTAGACGCATATAGCAATCACAGTCAATTCTTCCTCTCACTTTTAACCTTCCCACGACATCCCAAACTCCCTTTTCTCACCAAAGTCACATCCTACTACTTCCGACTATCAAATCACATTATATCTTATATCTCTCTGCATATGTGGACAATATTTAGAAACATAGACATGCACACAGCAAAGATATTTATGCAGACACAATTTACTGAAGACAATAAATATTTGGTACGTTGTCTATTTGTTGGCTGAGTGGACATACTCATCTCTGGCTCATCCACTCTACATACAATGCCTTTTGTCAGTTGGACACAATAATATAATATTTATAGTGTACAGATCTTGACTGATTTGGATTGAGTCCATGAAGGAGTTGAAATAAGATTTGGATGCGTAGACGGAGATCTAGAAATCTCTTTCTTGCATGGCAAGAAGTCAAGAGACAGTTGTGAATTGATGTTTGCAAGAGGAGCTGAAGGGTGAGGAAAAAGTGGCAGAGAGCTCTTCATGCGAGAACTGGAATATTTGGTGCTGAGAGCGTTGCGAAAATTTGTTTGGCAGGAGCAGAGGATCCGTTGGGTGGATTGATACTCTCGCCTCCTACTCCAAGGATCACTAACACACTGGCAACGCTCTTATACTGCCGAAGGAATATACAAATTGAAGATGCTACTTATAGTATAGACGGTGGATGAGGGAGCACTCATCTGTTTAAGTGAGGATGGATAGAGGAATATGCCTACCATGTCATTTTACAGGGTGACATGGTTATCTCCGAAGAGTGGTGGACCAGGAAGAGGAATATTATCAATCCGAGATCCTACATCCCAGCTCCTCCTACTAGCTCTGCATTTAAGGTCACAAACCGTGGAGCCTTAGCGAGGCCTGGAAAAAAACACATGTACTAGAGATTTCTAGATTCGGTTTTTTAGAGGCCTCAGCTAAGATGCTTGATATTGTTGCTTTTACATATTATCCTTAACATTACGACTGGGCATTTGAGGAGAAAGTAGTCTCCGATTCCCACTTCCACTCTTGTGGACTATTGACAGTTGGAAGTGATGAGTGTCCTATGCGATGCATTATAGAATGTTAAGCAAGGGTTTAGGCTTAATGGAAGGGAATTGTGGTGTCCACGAGGGAGTGGGTATCTTCAGAGTCTAGCTGTGTCCTGCCTGCCCGCAGTTGTACAGAGTCCGTATGCACGGAGGAAGTGCGAGGGATGAAAGTGATGCGGTGAAATAAAAGCAATTTCCTCGATATCCATCTTCCATTTTTCTCTTCGGTTTCAACACGGCCCAATAGTAATAATCTAGTATCTCATCCTTTCGGAATCAGATGCCCGCCCGGCTCTGTCTATTCTCCTCAGCTCAGCTCCTCTTCCTCTCTAACTCGACTTTTGTCAATGGAGAAAGCTTTTCTTTTCCCGTCCGCCTGCATAATCCAAAGGCGGTGTCCCCCATTTGGCCAAGGTGCTATCTTTACGGACATTGACGCAAGATTTATGGAGTTGAAGCCGATAGGGTAACGGCCGTCCCCTTTTTCTACTGACTCTAAAGAAAATCAGCCGTCGCGGAAACAGGACGACGCATGAAATAGTCACGAATATTAGCATTTACCTCTATGGATTGCTTACTGATCAATGGACTTTGCTGATAGGATGGATGAAGGTGGCTGTGGCTGTGGATGCGGCTCTCTCTCTCTCCCTCCGACGACTCATCGCCCAACACCATCGCATCCTCATAAACATATGTGGACTATGTGGTGGTGGGTGGTGGTCCTCGCCTGGACTCACCTACACCTTCTCCCTCCACGTCTCCATGCACTGGCCATTTCATTTGATGTCACTCACTTATAAGCACACTGCCTCGTCAACCTCGTTATGTGATATTGGAAAAGTGTTGGGAAGAGTGGCGGAGATCTTATATATCATCCCGTAACTACCTCGCACTGTGTACACGAACCAATTCGGGCATTAGCATTTCAGGCGATGGATGCTGAGCCGGAGAAAGTTGAGTGAGCTAATGTACACTGCTCCTTGCTAGTCAAAGAAACGAAGTTGAGTGAGGGCTGGCTGTGCATGGGCCCTGCTCTTCCTCTCTCTCCTCCATCTCAGATCAAGCAGCTTCAGTCACTCCGATCAGAGGACATGAAATGCTAAATTATGAGCCATTGGTGAAATTGGCTGAGGACGAGGTGCAGTGCATGAATGGGAGAGCGGGGCGACTGAGTGGACTTTCTGTTGATAAGGGAATTAGCATGGAGCTCTGTCGAAATCAAGTAAATCATGGGGAGGGACCTCTTCGGAATAGTTGCAATTTTCACTCACGCCGGCTGTCCCGGTCATTGAGTAAAAAATGGTCGAGTGCGACAGATGTCCAAATGCATTCATGTATATTTTTAGGGAAGCGTTGTCAGTGGCCAGCAGTTTTTAATGTCCTGCCCGGACGATTCTAACTGTAAAAAGTCTTTGTGCAAAACAATCTCGCTGGCTAGGGAGGACAGTGCCTGGCCAGCGAAGAACATTAGATTGTAGGCCATTTGGCTCTAGTCATGCACACTCAGCATTTAAGTAAAACTCAGCAATTCGCCTTCATATCCCCGTCTTCGGGCTCTATCTCCGCTATGCCCGCTCCCACATCCTGCCTGCCTGCCTGCCTACTGCCCGCCATCCCTCAGCCTCCAATACAGCCAACACATTCAGACCATTACGCCCTACACCAATATATTATTATTAGCAAATACATAATATACATCCATACACACATCAGTCCTCTCGGCATCATATTTTACTCTTTCCCTCCGCTCCCACTGCACAACACTCCAACCCACCAACCTCATCCTCACAAAATTCTCGCTTTCATTCAACTCCCTGGCCATGCCTGCCTGTCTCGATCTACAATTTTTACTTATGACTTCTCTACTACTTACTTCAACTTCACTTTCAGTCAAATCAGATGTACATGCATAAGAAGACGCTGCTTCAACGCCCGCTCATAATAACTATCACTTCTTCTCCCTCTCTTCCTTTCATCTGCACCTACTAACCACGACGAGGACAATCTTTTGTCCTATCGCCGATCCAACATCCCTCGCTTATTTTCAGTCACGCACTCAATACCCAAAATAATGCAACTCAACCTTCATCCACTACAGCCATCTAAATCACTGTCACTTATCTGATGGAGAAAAAATCGAAAAACTAAATTAGCTTTCACTGATATTATTTCCTCGCCGTTTCCACTTTTAATTGCTATCGAAAGTTTTCCACTCTCTTACTCTCCCACTCACAGCACAATATTTAAGATCATTATATAATTTTCGTTTGAAGTAGAAGGCAATTTTATTTCTTCCATGTAATTATTAATTACGCAATTTTTGTAGTCAATTTGTACGATGTAAAATCATAAAATGCAGAATAAGTCAATTTTTATACTGGTCTTTTGAGTGTATAAATAATTGCGTGTTATTAGTGTAGTAAGAGTAAGCAGATGCAATTAAATTTTAGGTAAAGTTTGGGATGAGATAGATAAATGCGTTTGTGCATGTATATCTAAGGTCTACTGCTGCCATAGCCATTTAATGAGAAAGTATTGTAGAGGTGGGTATGAATGTGTTTATATAATGGTTGCTACTAAGAAGTGACTGTTTGTAATTGGTTCGGTCTCACTTAGCTCGTCGGAGGAGTAATATCTAAGTTTGTTAAAAGTGTCGGATGTGAGTAGGCTGTAGCTGCAGCATAGGAGAGTGTGGTTAGTTGAGGAGGGAAAAGAGTTTGCAGAAAGGGAATATCGAGGAGATTAGAGTTGTAAGAAAGGAGAAAGTGCTGGGAGTCGGGGCAGGAGCTCGCAACAATGGTTTTGAAGCATTCCTTGACCAGGTTTTTGAACAAATGTCAGGTCATAAAGGCTGAGACAGACATAATGCGTGGCTTGAGGCAGTTGGAAAGAAGGGAGATAAGATGAGCGGCAGTAGTAGTAAATTATTTTATTGGATCCAGGAAAAGTGGAATTCTTAAGAAATTATCTAAAGTGTACTAGCATTTCCCACTAGTGTCATTCAGGAAGAATCATTATAACAAGTCTGTCATTAGCGGTGGAATCCATCAAGCACTCCCAACTTGAAGCACACTGGATCTACATCCGCTCATCTACCATCACATCAGCTCAACTCAGTCACCTAGCCAAAATATACACGCATAGCTTCCACCAGCCACAGTAGCCAGCCAGCCAGCCAGTCACTCAGCCAACGAACCAACTAACTAACTAAACTAACTATTAGCACATTACATTAAACGCTACCTTCCTTCTCTTTCTTATAGCCCCCTGTCTCCATTCCCTCGACTTTTCCTTCTCAGCCAGCAAAGTACTTTCTTCTCCTCGACTCGACTCGACTACATCCATATCCATCCATCCATCCATCCATCCAGCACTGGAGGAGAAAGAGAAGACAGAGCTATATAGTTCTTCCCCTCATCATTCTCTCTTTGCACATGGCACACATTACACCTACAATGCCTAGCACTAAGTAGCTGATATTATAGCTCACAATAATGCTTAACTGCCTATACTATTAGTGGAGAGAGTGGCTAGGCGCTATTTATATGTACAAGAGTCGTATGAATAGTGCGGAGGCAGCCCATCCATGTACTACTAACTTACTAACTTCTAATCATGACTGGATATTAGCTAAGCTCAGGCAGTGGAAACAGTGAAAGCTGACAGTCATATCGTATCAGGCAGGAGAATTGAGGAGAAAGAAAGGAAAAGTGACTCTTTCTCCGTCTGAAGTCGAGGATGGTTGAAAAGGGAGTCTTAGAGCGAGCATTTGCGGATCCCAGCCGAGTCGACACAAGTCAAAGCTCACATTACTGCAAAGTGGCTCGATTAAAACCCTTAGCAAAGTAATTTTTGAGGTGAGAACTGAGGACGTACCAGGTTGCACCAGCTCCTTCCTTCCTTCCTAGCTCAGGTGAAAGGAGCAGATAAGATATTTTATTATGTATGTCCTATAGTTCAATGAAACAACTACTGACTCCCTAATTTTTTCCCCCTCACTTCCCTTCGCCACAGAAAACAAAACGCTTCCTCCAGATACACGCAATATCAGTCAGAACTACCTGAATACTTATCCAACTAAAGCTCAGTCAACAGAAATAAATAATCTCTCTCTCTCTCTCTCTCTCTCTCTCTCTCTATGAATGGCCCACATGCATACAGAATTTTATATGGAAGTAGTCTTTATTATACTAAACACCTTATTAGAGCCTATACTAATATTATTAAATATAACACGGAGTAGATATAAGTAAAGTATAGAGTGGATGAGGGTGTCTGTCGACATTATTGTTATTTCAGGGCCTGCCTGGCAGAGGCAGGAGCCAAACATGTCATAATCAGACAAACATAGGAAGGAACAAAACAAGGTACCTAGTGGCTCTGGATGGAGAACGGATGGGATTATAAAGCCATGATTATATTCAATTGAAGGCCATCATGGTTGCATCCACTCAAGAAATCAAGTGTCTGTCTGTATGAAGTCGGGCAGGTAGGTAGTAGGTAGCTAGGTGTATTTCATTAGTAATAGTTGGGTGCAGGGAGGTCGTTCGCTGTTTATCCTTGATGAGGACGCACGGTGTGACGCTGTGAGTGAGTGTTATGGTGTTGTGTGGGATGTGAGTGAAGTGTGGAGAGTGTCCGAGCACCCAAGGAGAGTCAGTAGCGACGAGGCAAGGCAAGGAGTGTTGGTTGGCTTCGGAGTTGGTTGGAAGAAGTCTCATTTGATTAATACCTATTAACGTCTGTATGGCCATTTGAAAGGGGAATCGCTTCGAGACATTCTTCATTAATCTCGACACGCGGACCTTATCTCGACATGCATTTCTCGCTGGACCACTTGAGCCCATTTCGGGAGAGAAGGAAAAATGTCGATGGGTGCGATATCATACAAGCAAAGGGCGTTACACTGAATGTATATCCTAAGCTGCAAATACATTGACGCGTACACTTTTACACAACAACGCCCTTCTAAATCCTAACGACCAAATTATCAAGCCAGCGGCTAAGCCAGAAAAGCACTTTCACTCGTCCTCTCATTTTCCTTTCTCCTGACACCAGATAAGAGAAATCCTGATGAATGAAGACAACGGTTGTTTTTCAAAGGCTCTCCAACCAAATACAGACACATACACACTACACACTCACCAAATTCCTACATCCCCAGGATTCTTTTCTCTGTCATGAAAAGACTTGTCCTTTTGTGCATGTCCATATGTCCATTTTAAAAATACGGGCTGGGGAGTTGACTTTTGGGACTGCGACGCTCAACATCCTTTCCCCACTCTCTCGCTCTCTCTCTCTCTCTCTCGCTCTCACTCTCTTTCTAGTATCTCTGACTGAGGTGGGATATTTTCTATTACCTACCTAATGGAACTAACAATAAGTAAGCACCCTTCTAATGGAACAACCTACATAAGTTACAAACTAACACTGCTCAACAGTAATTCAGATCACAAACTTTCCAACTCTTTTCTTTTTTCTTTTGGACACAAACATACTACCTCTCTCTCTCTCTGCCTAACTAAACTGCACATTATAGAGCATGAGCATTATATTTAGCAAAGCATTTCCTCATTCTCCATTTACAGAAACTAAATCTAAATGTACATAGATGCATATATGTAGCTATAATACATGTACTTATATTTGTCTATAAGATCCGATGGGCTATATTATTAGTACTAGCTAAGGCTATATTATGTACGTAGCTGTGTGGAGGTATGCGGAGTAAATGGGAATTACTATGACGAAAGAAGGATTATTGTGGTGGCCACAATTTAATGTAATGTATGTGGTGGTAAGAGTAAGTGAGAAGAGAGCGAGAGTTCGTACACAATGGAAAATAGGGGCTATTATAGTTGATAGGAATTGACGCCGTGACTGAGAGTCGCCATCACACCACATCACCATCCAGTCGAACCGACCAGGCCACATCCAGAAGAACAATGATCATTGTGAAGAGGAAAAGTATTTTCCCTCCACCTATACACATGCACACTAATTATGAGGGAGCATACATGCATGGCTACTACTAGGCATACTACTTGGCCATTAGTTAGTTACTGATAGATGTAATGGCAGAATAATAATAATAATGATATACATGTAGGGAGTAGGGAGATGGACTCATTAGAGCCGTGTGCCAGTGCTAGGTAGGAAGGAGGAGCTTGGATGTGTATTTATCGTTAGGCGGCCGAAGGTAGGTAAGTAATAGAGAGGCTAGATATCGAAATTTTAGAGAAGGCGCAAGGAAGCAATTAAGCGATTGCCAACAAACAGGTAGTGGGAATGTTTGCCAAGTAGTTAGGCCGGGGCAGGGGTGTGTGTATGTGTATGTTGTGTCAACTAATAACTAATATGATTTCATAGGATGTGATGTGACCAAAGAAGAGAGAAAGACTCATTTGCTGTTTCCCATTAGCTTGCACCTTGGCTTGGCCAGACCAGGCCAGCGTCACCAACTAATATTGCTCCTTTTCGCTATCGTGCTAATTAATTGCTTCGCTTGGCACATACACCACCCTGCCGCTGCCTCCCGCTCCCAACTATTATTATTATTGCTAATAATACGTTTGTTCAAACTTGTGTAGAGTCGACCGAGGGAAAGTTCTCTATTATTTACTATAATATCATGTCATATCAGTAGTTAGACAGTTTCAGCTCACTTCCACCACACACATCGTTCCTTCCTACTCCTTTCTCTCTCCATTTTCTCCAGCTCCTGCTCTGCTCCGCTCACTCCGTGTGCATGGCTACACCACACATACACAGACTCTCCCTATTCTAACTACATTCACACTATAAGAGTGAGCATAGGCGGCTAATAGCGTCCGTCAGTTTATCCTCAGTCATCCAGATGCTAAATATACAAATACACACAGATATTATAATGATTTTATGGCTATATAGAGCAAAGTAATTGTGTACATGAAGATACATACATATCCAATGCATATATATGTAGAAGATAGAAATTCTCTCTCTCTATTTCTCTCGATTCCACTGAGTGCCAAGCGAACCCATAATGTACGCACACTAAATGCAGCAGAGGGAACATATTCTCATATAGATTGGCATATTGCCCTTGTATCATTTTTCAGCAAACAATGAAATGAAAATTATTCGCAATCCCGCTAATTGGCTGTTTATACTGAATGGAAACAGGTCGGTAATATGTACTAACATAATTAGTTGGCTGTAATGAATCAAGTCGAGGCCTAATGAAAATGAATATAGCTCAATCAGACAGCTTTCCTGCCACATGTACACAGAGGAGAGGAGAGGAAAGAAGAAGAGGTCCGTGTCAAAAGGGAAAGCACCCTTTCACTCCACTCTGTACAATAAATACTGGCTAAATACATTAGGAGAGGAGTCGCAGGCAGGCATTAGTCCCTATTAACTAAGTAGGAAGCTAGTCGCATCGGCCCTGGATTTATTTTACTTTTCCTCTTTTCACTCGTCGAGGATGAAAGGGCCGACCACCAACAATAGCACAGAGGTACGTAACGTAACACTGTGAGACTTGGCTGACTTAACTAGCAATGAGTAGTGTGTACGCATACTTTCCCCGAACACAGCAACCAACACTGATTCGCACCAGGCTCATAATAACACAATATATTGGGCAAGTTGTCTGAATGGGGATATAGCGGTGCAGAGCGGGATATTAGTATAGAGGTGGGCGAGTGGTGTGCGGGCAGTGAGCGTGGGGAGAGAGTCCTCTGCCTGCACACAACAAATAGGACACAGGAAGAAGACGGCGAGTGAGTGTGGCTGCATGGCAATGCACGGATCCACCACTCCGTTCCAGAGCGGAGGCTAAAACAAACGGAGAATGCGAGGAGGAGCGTCTCGAAGGTCAACTTTGACTTGACTTGCTGTGTCGGAGACTCCTGGGCTGGGCTACTTTCAACTGGACCACTTGGGCCAACACCGCCGCCAACAACCGTCGCTACAAACACATCCGCTGTCAGACTCCACTAATGTCCTCCACTAGTCCCATCTCAGCCACACTCAAAACTCGAAACTTTCCCCAGCTACCTATGTCCTTTCTCCTCTCTCTCTCTCTCTCTCTCTCTCTGCATACTTCACAATACAAAACTCCCGCATCCCTCTCTCTGGCCGACTACACTCGAATTCAAACTTCTCATCTTCTCCTTACCTTCTCTGTATACTTATAAGAAATCTTCCGGATGGAAACGTACATTATGTTAGCCTACAATAATCTCTCTCTCTCTCTTGGACACACCGGACGCAACGAAACGAATGTGCATGTGGATAACAGAAGAAGCGTCAGCTCGAGAAATCCATGCCACTCTTCAGCCTTTCCTAAACATTCAAACAACTCCTCCTAAATAAAACAATCCTTTCTCTAACAACAGTCATCATCCTATTTATCTCAGTCGATGCAGACAATAACTTTCCTATTCATACAGATGAGTTTTCTCCTTCGATGACCCACAATAAAAAAGTATTCCTAGCGTCTAAAACATATTAGCTGATAGGCTTTTAAACCCTGAGAAATTGCAAATGATGTAGAGCAAAATCTTTTGAAATTGTCTAATTTAGAATTGGATACATTTCACACTTTATAATTTTATGGTTATATTTTTATTACTTTGTTTGTTCATAGCTTAGCTATTCAATTATTTCGTCTGATTATCTTTTATTTTTCTAAAAGGGTAAATTCTACGGAGTTTTATATTATAGCCTTTTATTTAGCATGGATCTATATAGGTAGGATGATATTAAAATTATTTAAATTTTCAGATGTTAGTTACTGGTGGCGTTGAGGTGGTTCAATAAAAGTCGTTGAGTTTGGTTGGTGAGTAGGATGGAAAGGAAATGGGAAGGAGAGAGAAAGGGACGGTGTTTGTATTGCCGTGAAAGTGGGGAAGGGTGGCAGTTGGGGGTAGAATGTCTGTGTGGCACGGAGAAAGAAAGAGCGCGGAGTGAGGAAGTGAAAGCATGGAAGTGGAATAAGGTGGCCGGTGATGTGATGACTACACAGTCAATCCAATATATATTAAGTATCTGTCTGTAGGGTCGGTGATTGTGAGTATACAGGCTTAGTATGTGCTGCTCATTGATAGTTTGACAGAAGACAGAGAGATACTGAAAGCTAGACGGCAAGGCAAAGTGCCCGGGAGTGAAAGGCAAAAGAAAGGCTATCTGTGCAGGGAAGGAGCGAGAGGAAGGAGTGAAATAATAAAGTACCCCTCAGCCTGCTCGACTCTTCTGAGAGGATATAAATATATTCGGCTACCGGGTAGTTCGGATATATCCAGGCATAATAAGAGAGTAGTAGTGGTAGGGAGCCAATAAGAGCGGTCTATAGGGCGGGAGTGAATTGAGAATGCGAGTGAGTGAGGATTTAGCACATGAATACCAACCAGTGTCCTTCGTATTCTGCATGGAATGTGGCGTACTGTGGGTAAACAATGCCCCACTTAATTGCTTTTACACTTCTTTGCACTTCTCTGAAAAATATGCAGGTTTGCGTGGATACATCGTAGCAATCAAGCCTTGCCTAGAGTAAATACGGTTTTCGGATTTTTCGGCAGACGAGAGTTTTATTTGGAATTCGGAAAAACTTTTTCTTCCTTTCTCTGCCGATCAGCAAGGCTTGTCACTCCTTAATTTCAATGAAATATAATCGGAGAGCGTTCGTGGGCGCGCTGAAGGGAAAGAAGAGGCTGGCAAAGAAAGCTGCGAGTGGGATGTGGGACCCATGCTAATGTGAAAAATCAACCTCCATTCGGATTACGATGACACCAGCACAAACCCATCATAAAATTCTCTTCGTTTTACTCAATCTCATTCATGTCTAGATACGATTGGCATATTGGAGGCAAGTGTCTGATTGAGCACTCCCCGCTTGGCTCTGAATCTTAAATACTTACACTCAGTTGACACTACAGACAATGCTCCACTCACCCAGCCTCTCTCTCTCTCTCTCTCTCGACTCTCTCCCATCTCACACACACTCACGTTTGACTTTCCCCGAGCTGGAGCCCTGGCCGCGGCCTGCCTGGCTACACTCCTCGCGTATCACTCCACCGTCTATCACATCACACACATCTGCATCCGCTATACATGCACATACAGACGTCCCTATAAATAAATCTCACACTCAGCCTAAACTCCTATACTCACAAAAAAACTTTCCTCCAATTTTCTTTTTTATTTAATAAACACCTTGCTCCGACGGCTACAGAAAACTGTGCGTAGCTCCTAACAATAAGTTGACAGTTTACATGAATGACTACACTCACTCGCCTTGCACGTGTACCTACATAACCCCTATTATTATCAAATAGACGCATTTTCTCGCCTTTCAATACTTCGCCTTTCCTCTAGCCCTACATTATAATTTATTAAGGTGCTGCACCGTACCCTCACTCCTCTCCAATTATCCAATAGCCTGAAAACTACTTCATATGCACAAATATCTAATTGCCCTTCCACCACTATGTATAGCCAGTATTTATAAAGCATTAGAATAAATATGCTGCATGAATGTACCTGTATACAATATGAATTTTTCTCAATGCCATAGAAAAATGAATTAATTGCTGTAAGATTTATTTAAAGTTGTATACTTTCCGTGATAATATGGACGGATGAATTATGTGAACGTCATAAAGAGAATAAGAATGGAATGAGGTCTCGTAGTTTATTATTAGCTGTGCGGAAAGGAAGTGGGAGGATTGTCGGAGAGTGGAAAGAGAGTTGACCTTTGATTGACAGGATGTGAAGTCTGGGAGAGCCAGAGGTGTGTTGAGGTCGAGTGTGGAGCTGGCCATAAATAGGATGAGAGGGTAGGTAGTAGGTGCGGGCGGGTGCATGGTGAGGGTGCGGACTGGTGCGGGAGCTGAGGAAGTTCGGATGTGATGCGGAAGACGAGGGAGCTCACTCACGTAGCTGAGTGGCATGGCATGGCTCGGGCTAGCTGGATGGGTCGGGTGGCTAGAGAAATGATATGCAGTGAGTGTGTATCTGGAGGAGAGTGAGGTAGGGAAGTCTTCGCCTAGTGCGTCTGCATGATTGCTCAGGCGAAAGGCTGGGGAACGACTCGGGCAGAATGAACGATGTTACCCGACTGTTTTAGTCCGTGAAAAATTAAATTTTTCATTTTAAGGAACCAGAATGTGCATCGGGGTAGGCAACCCAATTCACGGCATGATAATTTTTACGGAATAATAAATTCCTGTGGTAAACTTCTTCCAACAACTTTTCAGTGGAGAGGAGAGCAGACAAAAGTAAAGGCTCGACAACTAGAAAATTATGCTATTCCTGCGAGTTTTTGCATTCTTTTCCTCGCTCCTTCGCATCCTTGGATGGGCTTTCCTTCCATGCCCATAAGTCCTGAGTTTACCTTGCCTGTCCTTCTCCCCTGATTCAGATTGAACTTTTAAGGCTAAGATAGCACGGCTCTCTTTCTCCCACTATCATACACAAGAGCTATACACACCACTCCACTCTTATTATGTATGTACATATTTATCTATCTACAATTCTACTATCTGTAGAGAGCCGGGATGCAGGACGGCCACCTATACAGCTCACTGTCCTTCCTCCCGACATACACGAACATTTCATCCTTCCATTCTAGTTAGCGATGAGCCCGTGATATACCTATCTCTTTTCTCTCTCTCTCTCTCTCTCTGCCCCTAAAACAACCGTTTGCTTACGACGCCCGACATTCTCTGCACATAATAATTCCATGAGTAGTATACAGTAAGTAACTGTGAGATGGAACTTGAACTGACTCAACTCACAGATCAGTGTGCACACATAAGTGAGGGAGACCCAACTGACTCTTATTGTTAGCACAGTGCAATTGTATGAGTGAACTCCGAACACTCTGCCATCATCCCACTTTACTAGTCATGTCTCTCTCGTCCTTTTTACTATCCCGTCCCCGAGCACTAAATCTGTACACAGGCCTTATACTCTCTCAATATTACTGAAAATACCTTTTGCAAAACACTGCATTATTTCTAGTTTCTTGTACATTCCTTTATCTACTTCCTGGATCAACTTATTATTTCAAATATTATGTAAATGCTCTTACAAAGAATATAGCAGGAATCATTATGAATGGAGTAAATACATAATTTATGGAAATTAACATTAATTAATGTATCTCACGTTCTTCGAACTACCCAACGGAACATTCCATGTAATTTTTTTTAGCCAAATATCCTTGCATTGCAGGAAAAAACTTGAAAGAGCTCAGTTTCATTTGACTCTGTATACTTAAGTTACAAACAGCATGTACACGGTATATAGTCAAATTTAAAAATGTTAGTAATTTTCGACTAAATAAAAATGGGTTACATAGTGTGCGTAATTACATGTTACAACCAGTAGCGAATGATTATATATTTCAATGTAGGATTTGCAAGGACATGATAGGAAATTAAATTGACTCGTGTTTTCTCATTTAGTATTAGAGATATCTTGCGTGGATGATTAGATAATGGTTAGGGATAAGGAAAGAAAAAGAAAGTAACTGTATGACTATTGAAAAGTACTACGAAGGATCTATTGAGAAAATTAAGGGAAATAAATAGGGAAAGAAGTAAAGGTACCTTGCCGGATATTAATATACCGCAATAAGATTTTAGAAAGGTTGTAGATGTGAAGGCGATGTGGAGTGATTTGCTGGCAGAGAGAAATAAAAGTGGAGGCGGCACAAGAACCAGTATCTTTTTCAGTTGTAGTATTTGCTCGTAACTTAACAGAAGGAGTTATTTGAATGCTACGATATAATAATATAAAGTTAAGAGTAGTGGCTGATATTTTAGGAATTGGAGGAGCGTTGGTTGTTGGGAAGGCAGATCCACGGCGCTCCATCTCATGACACGGACGTGACGTTTAGGAAAAGAGAAGAATGATAGTGGAAAGGGAAGAGTTGGCGTTTTGCATATTAATTTCCTATAATTATTGGATAGCCAAAACGAAGTAAGGTGCAATGTATGCATTTTTATCGGATCCACTTCTAATTATGTCATGCTCTATAAAAAGCGGCGGAATGAAGAAGGAGTTTTGTTGACTTCGTCATTTTTCTTTGGAAAGTTCTTTTGCCTAATGACGGCAATATTTCCCTACCGAGCCCGCGACAGGTCATTAGAACGACTACAACTAAGAGCTCAAGTCGGTTATCGAAAACGATGTGGGAGCGAGAAAAAATTATTCATCAATTCATGCAATCTCTTTCGCACCCCATCCACTATTGTTTTTCCTTCTCTCTCCTCCACTCTCACTCACTTCTACTTACTCCTCCAGCACTCTCTCTCTCTCTACACACAAGCTGCGTTTACACTTACATTTACTTACTCCGCACTCAACTCACTCTCTACTCCACGAATACTCTTCATTCTTTTCTTTATGCACTGTTCAGTTAACTC
Source organism: Tomocerus nigrus (assembly GCA_019776505.1). Lineage (NCBI taxonomy): Eukaryota > Metazoa > Arthropoda > Collembola > Entomobryomorpha > Tomoceridae > Tomocerus > Tomocerus nigrus. The sequence continues at coordinate 25,260 of JABASI010000139.1, read as the reverse complement.
CTTTTACTCACAGACTATAATAATAGCACTACTCACTCCTTCCAAGAACTCTATGTTTATCTGCCTACACGACACTGATATATGTAATAGCTAAATGTACATGATTTTACACATAAATATTATTATGTTGTGTACTAACACTATCCTGTGTGTCTATGGGCCATTCCGCTACTAAAAGGTAGCACGTAATAAGTATTTAAGTCGCTGTAGCACTCCTAACTATTTACATTATTTAAATGCCTACTCACGAGCTACTCACCGACTTAGTCTTTATACAGAGGGAACGGTTCGTAAATATAAAAAGAGTTATAGAGAAAAAGTGTATATAGGGAATGGTGAGTGTAATATTCCTAGTAGTAGGTGTGTGTGTATAGGAGGAGGAGTTGCTATTCCTCATTGCTGGTTTGACTAGGATTATATGAGAAAGGGAAGGCGATTATTGCAGTGTAAAGATATAACGCTTGTTTTATAACCCTCAATCCACAATCTCAACTCCACCATTCTGTATAGTTTGCTTTGCTATAGATTTCCCTTCACTGCCGATAAAATGCATTAGTAACTGCCTACATAAGTACTGCACATGGCATATCTAACATTGCTAACTACGGCACAATGTGATGTAATGTAGTGATCCCTAGTCGAGACAAAAGAGAAACCCTTTCGAAAAATTTGCCCACTTCCAAAATGTTCGTCTCACACTTTTTACTTTGTGATCGACACAAGTTGTTCCGTTCCTTTTCTTCTCCTCTCAGCTCTCTTTTTAGCAGCTCCCGTCTCCAGTCCACAGTCACCCCACACCACACACTACCACACACACGAAGGCAAAAGGCAAGGCGACGCCAAGGAAAACTCACTTAATAATAGTTTGTAATCAAGAATGTACACTGTCCTCCCTAGTCTTTTTTGGAGTTGCCATTGTCTTAGCACTCAATTCTCGCATTCAATTCCTCTTTTCTTTCAATTCTTTCCTAGCCAACTTAATTTTTATTCTCATGTCAATGCATAAGTACTCCAGCCGGGGCTGTACGCTATTTAAATATTACAGTAGCTAGCTAGCTGCCTTAGCTAAATATCTCCAAGCTCCCTAACTTACTAAGTGCTCCTTCCAAACAAAAGCCGACTCCCTCTTCATCATGCTTACAAATAACTTTCCACCATATACCACCGTAAATTAACGGAAAAGTAAAACAAAAAACTAATTCTAGGAAACTGTGTGGATATGCAAACTAAGGCTAGCTATAGCAAGATAACAAAGTCTAAGAATTGATTTGAGGAAAAAGTCAGGCATTTCACCATTTATCAACTGGACTGCCTTAAACAGCAGAATTAATTTCACGTTCCTTTTAGTCCTACGTCATACCTCCTTTAAATTCATCCATCAAGAAACTACTAAGATTAACATATTATATAGGTAGGTACCCTACAAAAAATGTGTAAATGTATTTATGAAATTATTTAACATAGGTATTAAGATTCTCAAGTATTCCAGCAAGATAAATAACATAGCCAGATAAGAATGTTATGGCTTAGAGAGCTACGGCGGGAAGATTATCTTGAGACGAGTAATGAGAAGATAGTTATGGAGAGTGTGAGAGACGTGCGACTTGTGAGAGAGTCCAGTGGTCCAGAGTGAGTTTGGGGATTGATGATGAGTTGAGTGAAAAGGTGGGAATCAAAATTTGAGTAAAAAGGATGGCTGGCCAAGAAGTTGTAAGAGTTGACTAGCTGGCACATTCTCCCCTGCCTGCTCGCTGACATTCACATCCAGAGTAGCGCAATTACGCCTCTGTTTATTCTGCAGATGGATGCCTGAGTAATCTAAACAAGCGGGGAAGTCGCCTCCCATTGTAAATGTCTGTAGAGAGCAATATCCTGTAGTCTGCTGTATCGATCATTTCCCCCTTTCTTTAACAAACAGCTGCCTTGACAACATACACAAAATATAAATGCCCATTCTGAGTAAGCAAAGCACAGCACATCTCACATAACACTAACACAACTCATCGTCAGCTAAACATTTATACATGCAGCTATTGCAGCTAGCTCCGGAATAAAATACAAATAAAACAACACTCTTCGTCCGTCCGCTCCACACAGCCACATCCCAGCCAGCCAGAAGAGTCACGGCACAAATCCACGCATCTCTTCTCCTCTCTAGCACAATAGACACTAAAACTAAGTAGACACCACGAACGAACGAACGAACAGTCTTAATATCTCTCCGTACGACTTGATTACTAAAAATAAGAGCCGACTCATAATAATACATTTACAGATAATATTATACTTTTGGAATCCTCCTGCACATAGACATATGCATATAGTAGATGCATATAGGGAGACAGAGCAGTATTTCGGCAGATATTTATTATACGAGTACAGAGATTATGAGAGGAAATTTATTTTGAATAGGGCCGAGTGGCGAGGTTGTGCCTTGAGCAAAGCAAAGCAAACGAAACTAATATGATATCATATCAGGGTAACTGCAGATAAGTAAAACAACGTATCATCAGAGCTGTTACTAATCAAACCAACTCAAGTCGACTCACCCTCTCCTTTGAATCACATTTACTCTGCCTTGCCTTCCCAGCTCCTAAGCAAAACAAAAACAACAAAGACTGGCCCTGCAATCACCATCACTTCCTACACTTCCTAACTATCCAACTCCCAACAGTCAACAACGCACAGCGAGACACTGGCATTTATATTCAAATTGACAATTTTTACGACACCATAATTATACTGCCTTTGCATTTCTGATTTAGTGGCTATCCCTCTCTCTGTCTCTCTCTCGCCTAGCTCTTCCTCCTATTCATTTCAACGGAACTGTTTTTCTTCCTGCTGGAAATAAGAGCTGAGCAAACATGAGGATTGTTTATCATGCACACAAATCCACCAGACCTACATCCATCTCATTTTCTCTTTATAAACATCTATGCCATGGACACACTATTTCTCTGCATGTTAACTACCGTACCTAATCAGACAATCACAAGTAATAAACATTCACGAAAGATTTCTCTACCTTCACAATTATCAATCATGTCTGTGAGCCTCTGACGATGTCCATGTTTATCTAGGCACAGAACGTTACATATAGTGACAGGTGTATGAAAAAGTTACTCTCTAAGACATTTTTTATTTTGTTTGACTATTTTCAACACCGTCGTAGTTACTGAAAAATATTTTTGTTTTGGACTACCATTTACTATTATTTGCAATCGCATTCAACTATCAACTTAACTAAATGTTACACAACATTGACTCAAAAATTAAATTCTTCCAAGAGACAATAGATAAATAGATTCATGGCAGTTTCGAGAAAAGTTTCGAGACTATTATTTTGCGTAATTTTGGTCTATTTTTCCAAAAATTCCCCTTTTATATAATATAAGGCCCCCCCACGCAATGATTCATTGAATATGAAGAGGATTTAACATGCTAGTTTTAACTATGTATTGTCATTGAGGTGCTTATCCAGAAATCACTGTTTTCATCATAAACAATTTGTATTTTCAGTAGCTAACAATATATTACTATAGTATGCATTAAATAGTTAACTTGAGATGCTATAATATTATGAGTTGATATTGTTAGATGATATTATTCATTGTTTACGTTAGTAGTAAGGAAGGAGTAGGAGAGAAGAAACGTATATCTCATGTTGTCTTATCCTCATCCTTCCATCCACTATTTCTGTAAATAGAGAGCGAGGAGAGAATGGGAATGAGTAAACAGAGTTTAGCTTGGAAGGGGGACAGGCAGGCAGGACGAGCGACTTGGTCATGTCACTTGCTTACGACGAAGCTGAGGAAGATGCGATTTTCTATAGAGAATTAAGGGGAGAGTGTTGTGTTGTGTTGGATGGAGCTAAGTAAAAGACACGCTAGCTCTCTGTTCTCACAGACACAAACAATAACACAATAATAACACAAAGTTATGTGGGCACGTAGATATTTAGTTATTGTAACCAAAGCACAGTCTGGGAAACCAAACCACTTTGTAAAGGCTCTCTCCTCCTCAAGACATTAGAAGAAGCCCCCAAAAAGAAAACATGTTTGTATAGCGTCTCCTAAACTAAAGCCAGCTTTTCCATTCCTACTCCCACTGTACTCATACGTCCTATAATAAAATATTGTAAGAAGAGTATTAAAGTCCCAAAATTCTTTCACATCAATAGTAACAAAATATAACATTCGTCCTTTCTATCTTTGTGTTCCAATAATAATAAACTATGAAATAAAAGATAAATTGTTATTAAAATCCAAAGGAGAAAGGTTGACCAGTCAATCGTTAATATATTTGCAACAAATGATTTCAGGTAGAGTACCTATTTTAAACGATAAATTGTAAATAATGTCTCTCTTACGACTAGGTAAAAGTGTGTCAGGAATCAAAAGGTTGTTTAGCCAGCCTGCTCTTTATAATATGAACAACAAAATGAATGCTAGAGTAAATATGGAGCAATGAAATAATATTGAAGGCTTGAAGAGCCATATAGTATTTATACGTTTAGTCAAAGATGAAAAGGACTACGTGCACGTGTATCATCTGACGAGAAATGGAACAAAGTCTAAAGTCTGAATCCCTTATTGAATATTGAATTTCAATTTGTTTGTGTTGCTATTGGCGTAGCTACATAGTTAGGAAAAGTATATATAGTACTCGGCATGACAAAGCCTTTGGATAAATTAGGATTTAGAAGACGAAGATGATGAAGAGAGAGAGAGAGAGATGTAAATGTGACGGTGCATAAAATGTTTCTGTATGGAGTCTGCGAGTATAGAGAGATGAAGATAAAAGTGTGGGCGTGAGAAGCGACGGGAGAAAATAAGGCAGTTTGTCGGTTGGCAGACAATGTAATGTGTCTCCCATCGAATCCTCTGAGTAAGTTGAAGTTGGAATAATAGTAAAGACAACAGAAAGCGTAATTTAAGAGAGAGAGAGAGAGAGTTAGGTAGGAGTAAGGTATGTCGTACTTTTGTATGTGTATGTGTGTGATAGGTATTTAGATGAAGGAATGTGTGGATAGGTGCTCCATTTAGTGCATTATATTCAGTGAGGACAGGAGTGAGAGTAGTTGTGATGTGAGTAATAGAGAGTTGTGCTATTTTGTGTTTGTGTATGCTGGAGATGGAGTCTACTTAGTTATTTGTATTGGTAGTAGCTGGGAAATAGTTGGGTAACACATCCATCCATAGGCCTCTCTCTCTCTCTCTCTCCGTGTAATACAAACAATCCATTCTGTAGTTGTACTTGAGCTGTGACTGTCTGGGTTGGTTTTTAGCAGAGGCTAAACGTGTGCGAGGTTGTTGTAGGTATTTGTGCTGCGATGTGATGTGGGTGAGGTGGATGTCTGTGTGTATTAGGAGGAGGAGGAGGACGGACGACGGCTCAGGAGGATGTTTTGCTGTGGCTGTGTATTATGTGTATATTTGTGGATCCATGAAGTCATAATGGGGTTGTTCGTGAAGGCATTGTGTATTGCACCGTTTGTTTACTCGTGCCAAACAAGAGCCTGGAAGATTGGAGAAAGCCTGATGTACTCGCATCATCCGTGCATTCGCTCACACAACTCACACTGCTATTTCAAGCAGAATAAACACATGACTGTTTTCTTTGTTGGGCTAAACTAAACAGCCATGCAGGAATCTAAACAAGCCCTGCGTCCCAAATCCAATTGAAAGCACAGCGATAGGAGGACATCAGACGTCCCGTTCCCTCCACACCGTTGCATAAACAAAGTAAATTGGATACAAATTTCAAAACGCTTTCCAGTCCCCATCATACATAATAGATTGGCTCTTTCTTCCTTTCATTCAACGACTACCTACCTATCTATCCATCTCTCTACACTTCCTACACTTATAAATGCATTACCAACATCTACTGCTCCACTGCCTTATCCCTCCTTTCACATATCCAGCCTATAGAATAATAACACCAGAAGAAGTGTCTTTCTCTTCCATTATTGTGCCTCTCGTCCTCCTCCAAGTACACGCTCCGTCCTCACCATGCGTTTTCTCATCGTCCTCCCTCTATGTCTGTCTCGTCACTCTCTGCCTGCATTCAGCATAACAACACTAACACTACATACTAATAATGGAAGTAAGTACAGCCACAGATATACTTACATAGCGAGCAAGACATTCCTCCTACCAAACGTCAACTACGTTCTCTATCTCTATCTCCATTATTCTATAATTCAGCATTCTTTTAACTGTGTACACAATCCTCCTTCTACTACTGTATTATGTTTCTATGTATGAGTTAGACAGGGAAAGGTCTCTACTAGATAGAGTTACGATGAGAATAATAATCTAATATTATATTGTGATGTAACATGTAGTAGGTAAGCAGTTTGGTTTTTACAGACCTATAGGTAAATAATGTTAGTGAATGAATTGGAAGTTCATGTCTTTTAAAATAATACTTAGCTATATATGTAGTGCAGTAGGACTATAATTAATTACTTAGATATACTTTTACAGTCTCTTTCCATTTACTACTTACTTTAAGGAATATAGTCCTCGATTACATCAAATCTCCTATATTTTCCCATTGCTTTGCTATGCACGACTAGAAAGTAAGCCACAGATGTATTATTCTGTTTGAATACATTACAATTACAACAGAATTCCATTGAATTGTCGTTCTAATCGCAAGATTTAATGCAAACTACGGATAGACAGTCAAACCTATAATAAATATGTTTTCACTCAATTCTTCCAAAGGTTCCCTTAACGTGTTTTATGCTAAAATCACATTAAACAAAACAAACCACACTATTATCGTTAGTCCTTGTTGCCCACTAGGAATACTCCCATTTGTAATCAATTATGCATGTGGGTAGTTGGGTTGCTACTACTAAATGACTATGTAAACCCTCAATGACAGCCCGAACGACTATAATGCAAACCCACATCATATTCATCCAATACTTTTTTTTATTAAATACTGCTGAGGAAGTTCCTGTTTGTACATTTAACTTTTATGAAAGGCGAATTGCTCTGACGTAGCTGTACAGTCCGTCCTTAATTATTCACCTTATTCAAACAAACTGCGAAAAATTTTAGAAAATTCTGCCAACTACAGTCAAGGTGAAAATTTAAAAAGAAAAATAGTGAAATATTTACCAGGAAACGAATACTATGCACCAATGAAATTTAAGATTATTTACTACCAATGACAATACTTTTTAAACGGCCGTAAAAAATAAATTGTGAGTCAAGGTGAGAGGATAAGAAAAAGAAAAAGTCAAAACAAGTTGAATCAATGAAGAAGTTGAGCTGTCAGCTATTATATGCTTAGCAGATCATTTGAATAAGTAGGAAGAGTGTAGCTGATAGTAAAGCTACCTGTCAACTTGCTGGAGGCACCAAAGTTCTTAGCTCAAGTACATTTTTCGCATAATGTGATGCATGAGTGGAGTAAAGGAAGGCAAGGATGGCATAGGTGGGAGGAGAAGACAAGGGGACAGAAAAGATGAACTATTGTAGTATAGGAAATCTTGGCATAAACGAGGAAGCCGCAAATAAAATTCACCATCGCCGTTTTACTGTCTGTTTGCTAACCATAAATATATTATTATTCTTGTTGGCAAGTTGGCATTGACGCAACTTTATATAACCCTTGTATATGCATGAGCGTATAATATTGCTATTCTATTCGGCGTATAATAGGACAAGAATGCTTAAGAAAGTTGGGATATTTATTCTACTATGTGTATGGTTGTAATAAATATGTTTCTTACTACACAAAAAATTTATCACCATTTTCTTCTGTATATTGCAGCATTTTCTATCTATCTGTATTTGACAAAGTTTTATCAGAGAAAAATCTTGTAGATTTTCCAGTGGGAGAGCCGGTGACCCTACGTGACCCAGTGTGGACTTGCTTCAACTGGAGACTTGCAGAACTTTCTCTCGCCTCTTCTTCTTCGGCACAACTTTAGGGAATTTTTAAGGTGCGGGAAATAAAGATGGAACAAAAAACTACAGCTACATGGAATATCAAAATAAAACTAGTGAAACGACAGCTACATGGAATAGCAAAATAAAACTGGGAAAAGAGGGAGAGAGCACCTTTGATTCCACTATAAATCTAGCAAGTCAAATAAAATTTCCTCCAAATACTACATGATTCAATATTCTCTAGCCATAAGTAAACTGTTTTCGGATCTGTATATCTTAAGTGTACTGCTGACTGAGCATTACACTTGATATCATAAACCTATCAGTTGTATTGTAACTTCACACTTTCAAGTGTAAGTTTTTTTTATTGTATGCCACTAGCATTCAAAATGAATTCGCAACTTACATACTACTTTCATCCAAGATTTATTGTTAGCATACAATGTGTATACAAAGTTAAGATCAACGAAATTCGATTCTGATAAATAACTGTCTAAAAGAAATGATAAAAGGAACAAAAATAAAATGTCGCATTACAAATAATATATCCAATATGTAGCTATATAAATATCCTCGATTCATGGCATATTCTTCTGAATGTTAACAATAAACTTATAAACTCCTGATAAATGAAAAGCCAAAGATGCAAGAGAGAAAGGAGCTTTGCATAGAAAAGACGCTTTCTAATTTTTCCCAAAAAAAATTCATGATAACTTCAATAGATACTGCACAGTTCAATTAAATTATGGATAAGAGAACTGGAGTTTAGCTCCTAGACAAAAGTGCTAGAAATATTTAATGCCGTTTTGATTAGTATTAATTCCAGTTGAGAAAGTATACGGTTAGAGCTGTGTTGTATGGATAGAGCAATATGTAGAGATGCTTTGCTTGGGTTGAATGGGAAATGGCAAGGTAGGGATGGCTGAAGGTGTCAATTCATTTAGATTACGTAAAAGTTATACTTGCCACAGAAAGGAGAAAGATCAAGGCAGGGGTGAAATGAAATATAGAATTTAAAATAGAAGATGAAGACAAGAAGGATGAGAGTTTGTCATCGTGTTTCGAGAACAGAGACTGGATTAGGAATCTTTGCGTCAGAACAAAAGTGACAAATCCGTCTGACGGCAATTCCCCATCAAAGTTATCTGTTCAGCCAGTTCGACAAACAGAAGAGCGGAAGGAAGAGAGTTAGGCGAAGGAGATAGTGAAGGAAAGCCGAAGTCGTCAAAGTGGGAGAATATGCGAGAGAGAGAGAGAGAGAGAGAGTAGAGATGAGATGAGAGTGAGAGAAAGGAGAGATGTAGATGCAGACATAGAAAATAAGTTGGGGCAAAAGTCATCTAATCTACCTGGCATTTGTCTTAGCATTAATTAAAACAGAAGAACGATCTTTTAAAAACAAAAGATGAAAAATTAGCTTCATTTCTAATTATAACTTTTGGTAAATATGAATTTCCCGTCGACTTCTCTTCGAAATATATATCATTAAATGGAAAAGGACAAAAACTTTGTGACACGGCAATCAACCGCTCTCGACAGACAGAATGAGTGGCATTCAGGGGATATAATCACCTCCGCATGCACCTCTTCTCACACTTCAACCCGTCAAAATCCGATGCCATGGTTTGCCTTGACTTCTGTCTCAGAGAGCTCCGTCTTCCCTTCCTTCCTTCCTCCTCTAATTTCACGTATGCCATCCACCAGAATAATACCCATCCCTCCAGCCAACTCCCTCTCCTTTCATCCCGACACTTATTCTAAAATACTACATCTCACCAACATAACAACGCAACACTTTCATAACCCGAGCTCCCTACTCATAATAACTCTGCACACAGTCAAGGTAAATACTTTATTCCGTATAGCACTCACTCATTCCCTATACACTCTAACTCCACTCCTTTCCTTGCACATACCTACCTAGTGCCTAATAGGAGAAACATAAGCACTCCGTCAATGCTACCTTGGTATGCAAAAGCAAAGTAAAAAGCTCTTTTATTTCCCTGCCAACTCCTTTGCCTACCCACTCTCATTCTCTCTTCTATAAAGTGGAAAACACACACACACAAAGAATGAGCTCAGCTACATTCTTGTTACTGTCACAATAACGCTCATAGTTATTACTTAAACTAAAGACCTTATGCATAGTTATCGTTAGTAGTCTGATAATATTATTACTACTTAAATATATGAACGTTGATACATAATATCTATCTATCATTTTCTTCTCTCTTCCTCTAACTATTTATTTCGTTCACCTTGCATTGCCTTAGCATTTTAGGACTCTGCCTCCCATCAGGGAGAAGACAATAAGAGAAAAAGACAAATACTTGCTTTTGTTTTTAGTCGCTATATATGGAATTTCTCGTTTGATACTGCCACAGACACTAGAGAGGATGTTAGTCGGGGGAAAGTATAGAAAATGTATATATTCTTTCTATTGCGCACTTACAATCTTTCTTAATTATTTTCTACGCACATTTACAGAGTCACAGACTAATCCGTTAGTCGCCACGCAGCACAGTTCCGACTGTGTCGTAGTGAGCCTATTTACTATTTGGCAGGTTATTGTGACTGTGTCTCATGTGTAGTGCATTGTAGTGCCTTTACGTAAATGACACTATTAACAAAGCACTTAAAAGCAGCGTATTAGACGTCTGTGTCTACTGCTTACATCATAAGTTACATACAGTTAACTGAATAGGTCAATGTCTACGGAGAAGCTAATGCTTTCCCTGAATGGTACTAACAAGGGGAAGCTCAGCATGACATATCAGTGTCGCTGTTATCTCTGTTTTATATTGCTCCTTTCCCTTTATGTCTCTTTAGTTGAGCTCAGTTCCCTTCAATGCTCCAATGACATGCATACATTAGCTCCTCTCTCTCTCTCTCTCTCTCTCTGTCTACCCACGTTTACCTAACTATAATATAAATAGCTACCTCACTTTTACTCGGCATTATATTCCCATTATAGGAGGGAGCTCAACCTGAGAAGGCGGCTATGATGTGTCTACTACGTAAGACAATTTTATTCTGAGCAAGGCTCGAACCCTGCTCTCCAATTTCTGTCACTCACCAGGAGCCAAGGGGAGCATCGCGAAGAAAGTGGGCACAAAAGAAACCAACAACCAGCACTCAGCTCACCATTTCATTGTCACGTAATGTTACAAGTTATTTACTCTCTATGCACCTACATAACTCCGTCGTCCTCTGTTAAAAAGGAGCAGGGCCGGCTAATCCACACATTAGAGACTATTGAGACTCCTTAGTCGGAAGAACTTGGATTTCTGTGAGACTGAATTCGAAGGATTTATATGCAAGTAAACGTGTAAGAGTAGTAGGTGTGAGGAAAACATGCAATACTAACCTGGGCACTGTCTTCGTAGTCGACGCTCCCGTTTGGCGTGTTGGCTGCGGAGGGTCTTTGAGAAGTCGAAAGATTAATGGCTCCATCACCGTCGGTTTCCGCGTCCATCATTGAGCCATCCTGAAATACCAACATAATCCCATTTCCTTAAAAACACCTATTTAATCTTCCAGCTACCACAATCCCAACTAAATTCTCTTTCCACAAAATACAAATACTCAGCCACTTGTCTCTCCACCACGCACCCGGGTAAATATGTCTACCCTTAGACTACTCACATCTTCTTCGGGGATATCATATCATTCCCAACTCATCCTCACGGTTTCCCTTTAGACATCATTAGTATTATTTGTCTACTACATGGAGAGGTACAGAAAAGAACAGGGTAGATGTTTATAAAGAACTTCATCCTAACACGACACATCTAAATAATCGCACGCTAATGCCCACCTATAGGTATATATGGATCCCGATAAAATCCACTTAGGTAGCTAGGTGACTAACTCCACTCCTATTGCTCTATATTTACTATCTGTCTTTCTAGCCAAACATGTTGACAAAATGTTCGACAAATACCTATTTGTATAGGCACTACCGTTATACACATTCAATACGAGAATATTATTATAGTGTACAGATAGCAGTAGAAGAATTAACCCAGGGAACAATCTTACTACGTCTACGACGAAGACAGGATGATTATATTATTAACTGCCTATAATGGAGTTTATATAGGAATATTATATATTTTATAGATTATATGAGGTGTAGTAATCTTTTCATTTTCTGCAGACAGGCAACTAGCTAGCTATATGCATCTCACCGTAGGTTGTCTAAGCTGTGATTGCTAATCGGAGCTTAAAGTATAGAGACAGCCATATAATTTTTATTAACTTTGTTTATTCGGTTTAATTAAGGTAGAAGGCCTGTTATTATGAGTAATGATAGCGGAGAAAGAATGCAGTGCTATTTCAGAGCCACTACGGCTCTAGTAAATAAGAATCTGATAAGAAAGAAGAAAGACAATTATAAAATAGTGGGACAGGATATGGACCTACACCGTCCTAGGATTTATTCCACCCAGTGGCCATTATACAAAGGAAATCAAAACAAGGGATATCATTAGAACCAGATCTAGAAACTTTGATGAACAATGCTAAATTAGCGAGAAAAGATGTGAAAATCAGTGATAAAAAGCCAGATTGTACAGATAAACATAAAAACATCACAACTTGGAGCAGTCATATAACTACCTCCATCGTCTACCCAATTCAGATACCTAACACAGGCAGACAGTTGTACAGCGACAGCAGCCATTCTTTAAATAGGGCAACAGTTCTCTCTGTACTACTTACTCCATGCTGTGGGTATCAGCACAGATACCTTGATAACATTTAACCGAGACCCCTGCCCTGCTATACCTCCATTTCCTTCCTATTATCCTCCAGCAATCATTCCAAGCAAACTGCTCACATTCCTCCTTACTTATTTACTACAATACACTCCTTGCCACTCAACAATGTACAACTGAAGATATCCACTGCAGTGCCTTATTTTTAGCTTGAAAATTATAGGGAAATAAATATACGTTAGTTCTAAATGCCATTTCGTAAAAGTAAGGCAGTGATGTTGCAGGGAAATGAAAATTCCTGCAGAGAATAAAAATCCAAATATAGGACGATATGAGAAACATTTGATGATAGCAGGCAGTTAAGGTGAAAATTATATAAAAGACTCTCCCTTTACGTAAGCATTATTACTATTATTATTATCTAGACATACATTTATACAACTAGAGATGAGCGGTGACCTCGAAGAACGCTGAAGTGAACATATGTTAAGTAACGGCGCTAACAGAAATGTCAACTTCAGGCCCTCAGCTTGACACACATACTGCAAAACAACGGCAGTCAATATCCGACAAAAACTCCCGAGAGATAATGAACCTAGAACTCATTACAAGAGAAATTTTCGTTGACCGAATTTTGCCAACCCGAATCTTTTCACAACTGAGTGAATTTGTTATTTGAGGACTTGTAGCAGAAACAGTCGTCTTTCGTTTCACTAGAAAAGCAACGGAACTATCTCTGTCACCAGCATTAAAAAATAACTGTATTCGATCTTTCGATCGTAATTAATGGTAGTTATAAATAACAATAAATGTGTTCTGCTTGAATCGAATAGGTCACGTTTGCTAAGACGGACTGTATGAATACAGTAGAATCTTTTAATAAGAAGTAACGATAAGGCGACTATTATATGAACGACGAAAAGATTTAGAAAAGTCGAAACAGAAAAGAATATTTTGACGGATACGCTTTGGATTGAATTTAATTACTAGCAAAGGTGTATTTATGTAGTACAAAGGGCTAAAGCCCAAGATTGACACTAGCATAGTAAGGAGATAAAATCTAGCATCATATCTTCTAGATGATAATAACAGTGAAATTTTGGTTAGTGAGATATTGTTAGGGCTGATAACTTTCTAATAGAACGATGATAATATGTTAAATGTATTCTGTCGTCGAATAAAGAAGCTCGATGAGAAGGTGCAGCAAATTTGAAGGAAGTCAGTGCAGAAAGAGCAGGGACGAAAGAGAGGAACGGAGCCATGGCAAACGTACAAGGCGAGGAAAAAGCCAGTCTTTTCAGAGTTAAAGGGAAAAGGGAGGCGAGAAGGCCTCTGTGTGGACATAACGTGAAGAGAGCGAGAGAGAGGACTTTCTCGGGAGAAGAAGGATCTTATCTTTCCCCTATAGAGCGAAGCTTGTTGTTAGCAGAGTGAGTTTAGTGAGTTGTTGAGTAGTGGTTGGTGGTGGTAGGATGCTCTGTTCTGGGGCAGCATGACTTTAATAAACTAAACACTAAACACCAGTGCTGCTGTGTGCAGGAGATGTGAGACATATAAATTCATGGGCTGGCGGAGTCGGAGTCCCGTGTAAAATGTAGCGTGTGTAACTCATTGAGCAGGTTCACGCTGGCAGTTAGTTCCCGGCTATAGCTAATAGGAATTCAGTTATCCCGTTCCATATTAATTTCTGCGTTTCCGAGGAAAACAACGGAGGATATAATATAACCATCCTTGTCATGTCACCACTCCTTTCTCTTGTTATTGTATAGACTTATTTCACACTTGACACCACAGAGGAGAGCCCAGTCAGTGAGGACAAGTAGGCGAGGAGAGCGCGTCGAGCCGAGCGAGCGAGCTTTCTGTCCCAGCCAGCCCAGCCACCAATTCTAAGTAACTTTACTCTGTAATTCGAAGAGCTTTTAGCACGCTATCTTCATGTAAGTCTAATCTGGAACAGTTCCGTTCTAATTGTGTAAGACGTACAGATTGTATTTATGACACAGGCTTACACTCCCTCAACCCATGCCTTCCTTCCTTGTCCACATGCAAAACATGCCCCACACAACATTACCACCACTACGGCCCTGCATCACACACACACCGACGACCGACAGACCCATTCTCACTCGTACATAACATACGTACCTACATAGTTCAACACAGAACCCCAGAAGAACCCACTACTATGCTCTACATTGTACTCCTAGCTCTATAATGTCATCATATTATCTTGCTCTTCATCTACTTGCTTTTTTCCCTTTTATCTCAACTTACCTAACATTCCATATTATTAACTTTGTTTTCTGGTCGAACAAGGAAAAACTTTTCGAGGACGTCCTTTAATATCTTCTCTAAACACACTCACATTTTATTATAATATAATCAATTACAAGTGCTAAAGAAAAAATTGCAACAATTGCTGTTGTTTCTCTCTATTCCGTCCTTCCTGTTTTTCAACGATCCCAGATAGAGCATCTTACTCAAATCTTCAAACTCCTCATTGCAACTTAGCCAATAATATTATTGTAAAGCAGTCCCTGTATTTCCCGAGGATTTCTTCACAAATAAATACTACAATAGGTTTCTTCAAAACTAACCTTGAGAAAATAAGATTAGAGAAACACTCACATTTATCTTTGCTACAGATTCTACGTAATTTGTAGAAATAGTGAAAAAATAGCAAAAATAACATCGTAGCCAATCTCATTTTATATAGTATACAGTGAGGAAAAACCCTGCTACACTAACAATAAACAGAAACAGCGTCTTCTGGCATACATAGGATCTAGCTAAATATCGTCGACGTAAGTCTCCGTAGGAATATTGTGCAATGCAACATTTTTTGTCAAGACCCGAACACAAACCACAAATATGTCAACTATGTTTCTCTGCTTAATTCCTTCCTTAGCCGCTACCCTTCCTATCTTACAAAACAACTGGAATGAGCGCCCTTGATGAAATAAGGCAGTTAGGTTGTGGGGGGTAAACTCATGTAAAACGACAGCGATGTCCAAGTTTTCTAGTTGCCCTTCCTTAAAAAGGAAATTCTGAGATGTGCCATATGAGCCAAATTACGGAGTATAAATCTAATGCCTTTATCCTTTTTATATCTATTAGAAATGATTCGACAGAACACAACGGAAATTTCAATTAAATTAACCTGATTTTGTTAACAACTCTCACTTTCATGTAAAGTGTGTAACTGAAGGCCTAGGGAAACTGTTCAGAAGCAAACTGTAGTGGTTGGGTTGAGTAATATCAATGAGCACCGCACTACTATAGAGAGCATTATAATTATACAAATCCATACACCATGCACAATTGACAAGTCAAAAGTTGGAACTTAGAAACAGTTGCTGTTGGAAATTAATTATGACGTTGTAGCAATGTAAACTAACATGATAATAGTTAAAAACTCAATGTATTCACAATTGTGTTAGGGCTGTGTCGACCTAACACCACATTTCTTTTGGTAAGTACGTGTATTCACTGATGTATGGATGATGTGTGTTATTTTGCAACTACAGAACCTAAACACTCAAGTGAAGATGTGCGAATAGGGAGAATAATGGAAATTTCATACAGTTCACTGTGCAGGATGCTGTGATCGCAATTGAAGATAATAGAAATGTATTCATTTTTTATGAGCGTTGATGTATTTCGTAGTATTTGTATTTCATTTGGGTCTACTAATAAATAGAGAATATTATAGGTAGTTTCTAGTAGAAAAGAGAAGAATTGTTATTGAGTGATTGTAAGTTTGTAAGTGAATGAATGAATGAGTTTTTTGAATGAGATGTGGTTGATGAATCTGTAGGGAATAATGGGGCCAGAGGAGGTTTGTGGTGACTTTCTTCTGTCCCGACTCTTAAGACAACTACCCAACGGCCAAGTTTTATTCTTTCAGCAGCTACCTAATAAAATCCTTTACATGTCTGTATCTGCGAAGAGTCAGCGTGAGTGAATTGTGCTAATGCGATCGCGTATCTTTAATCTTTATTTTAGTACGTGTCTGTAACTACTATCCCAATATCTGCACAGAGACAAGGCTGATACTTCAGTCAGCATAGCCCCAGCTGCAGATACACTCTTCTAACTGCTCTGTATAACTTTGGCGTACTACGAACATTTACTACGAGAAGGTACATTACGCAATGTCCGGAAGAATGGAGCCTTAAATCGACGACCTTTGCTGAGTAGAGTAAAAGTCAACTGCACTGTCAGTCACGTTGCTAGCCACAGAGCATTGAATGTAATTAGGGACACATGATGAACCATAATAAATTACGTCAGTTGCCCGGCTACTTGGTCTGACAAGACATTGGTGGGACAGGGCGGAGTGGGAATCAAGTCTCACGAAATCACATCCATTCTCTTCTCGCCTAGACTCGTACACATCTCAGCTATTTTCTCACATTGCCTTATTCCCTCCGTGACTTGGAGAATTCTGGAATTCGGAATCAACTAGACCTACGGAACACAAGGGTCAATATCACTAGAAGTAACTCTGCTCTGCGTATTCACACTCTTACACTTCCTACGTCAACTTGACAATATATACTATCCTACCCATGATGCTATACATTATAGATAAACTGCTGGAGTCTCACTTTTTATACTGAAAATCGCTAAACATTTTAATGTTGGAATAATAACGGTTTTAGCAGTATTTTCAGAAAAGTAATTTGCGTGAATTATTGATACCTAAAGTAGATAAGGAATAGG
The DNA here is from genome assembly GCA_019776505.1 of Tomocerus nigrus. Lineage (NCBI taxonomy): Eukaryota > Metazoa > Arthropoda > Collembola > Entomobryomorpha > Tomoceridae > Tomocerus > Tomocerus nigrus. The sequence goes on along the minus strand of JABASI010000139.1, from coordinate 7,904 downwards.
TACCTTCATGTTGGCACTAATTACGTGGATTATTTTCACAGAAGTAATTTCCAAATAGCCATTTCCCTCGTAGCATGCACTTCAAAGGTATTTCCACAAAAACCATTTCAAATCACTAACACATATTAAACGAACAAAATTTTTACTGTGTATCTGATTGGGGCCACATTTCTTGGACACACCATAGCTACACATTTTGAAGTTGTAAAGAATTTAAATTCCCCAGCGCATTTCAAGAACTTGGTAACAATTCACGTTTTAAAACTTTTAATTGGCGTATTTCGTGTTGGCTATAAATGAACACTGTACAATCACTAGCAATCAGGAAATGAACGTTTTTAAAATGGAAAAGGAAAACTGAGACTGAATCAATTCCAATAAACAACAACAAGGCGGCCCCTTATTTTGTTTTGAGACAGAACGAGAGGGAGAGCTCAGGACAAGCTTTTCCTTTCGTTTCGTTTGTTTGTAAATAGAGTGGCTGCACATTTGATAAAGGAGTGTGTCGTACGTAGCCTTTGCAAGGCATTCATATGATATTTCGGATAATGATATTTTCCATAAGAGTGCAGTGGGGATAAGAAAAGGAAGCTATCCTTGCCTTGTCTAACCTCCTCCCCATGCATGACTCAAATGTAGTACATAGCAAAGCAAGTAAGTAGAAAAGTGAGCACTAAGTGTTCACATCTACTTAGGTATCCATGTGCCCCACAATTACAAGAGAATGAATGCCTTGCGCTACTCTGGCTAGTGTTGTTTGTGTTTGGATGTATGGATAAACAGCAAGCAAGTTCCCAAGGACTCGATGTTGTTGTTGTCTTGTCTCGTGGTGGTTGTCATCGTCAATGTTGTTCCTTCTCTCCTGCTCCTACACCATAAACACTCAACGCAATTCATAGAAACAATTCATAAGTCGAGAAACAAATACTAGTTCCCGATTCCAACTGAAAGCAGTCAACTAGAGCTATTTACCTTTAATAATATTTCCATATTATCTGCATAGAACAACCATCTCCAATAATAATATCATCTTTGTATAGTACTTGTATAAGAAGAGTGTTTATCCTTATCCTACAGATATACTATCTCTGTACTATTATGCATGACAGATATCTATTTAAAATGTACGTACTATTAGCATAAATGTGTGTGTATGAGCTCTTGTTCTTCTATTATTTGTTTACGATGTACAAGTCGATATCTAACTGCTTTGTGTGCATAAAAGTCGTCTAAAATTCATACATAATGTATATCTATAATGTTTTGAGGGACTAGAAAAATAGCTAGCTATAGATAGATAACATTTATGTACAGTAACCTACTACAGTTTACTTGTATTACGTTCAATTTTGTCGCTGCCCTGGGCACTCACGAACGAGCTAACAACTTAAAGTCAAGTCACGCCATAATATCATACCTCCCTCACAGTACCATATAATATAGTGTAGGTAGGTAGTAGGTACATGCTACCGAATAAAATGGATAGCTACTAATCCGAGCCAAGGCAAGGCAAAGAAAACAACTAGAGTAATATTATAACCAAGGCAGATATATGTTTTGACAGTCACAAGAGAGTACCCAGAGCAAACAACTAACCATATAAAGTAGCGTACACACAAACAACAACTTTAAATATATCGCTAACTATTACAGCAGGCATATAAAACATACGTACACAGGTTTAATATTTTTCCTCCGAAATTGTTTTTGGAAGTGAGCGTAGGAAAAACAATAAGTGAAGTATAGAGGCTATGCAGGAAGGTAAATAGGTAGGTAGTTTATCTATTTAGCTATTACTTTGAGGTTGAATAAATCAGATTTGCGCTGAGGCAGACTTTCCGTCCCTTCCATTCTGCTTACACTAACTAATACAGATAATGGTAAGTTGGTAAGCGAGTCCAGTTGGACCAAAAACCAGTTGAGTTGACATCTTATCATAAAATAAACAAACTTAAACATTGACTTTTAGCTGTGCTTTGTGGCTGTGCATGACGAATTTTGTCTCATCTTTCTATGTAGCTATTGTGGACGAGCAATTACATTTTATTAATAACAACACAATGTTTATAAGTATACACATACTTAAATATAATTTCCCAGACACAAAAGTTATCAGATAAGCAGAAAGAGTGCTCTAGATAAATAAATAATGTCAAAATCTGTTTCGTCAGACTTTAGACGTAGCCGGAGCATTTGCATTAGGACCAACTAGACTCCTTTTGTTATATGGAGCTATAGAGTTGAATAATAATTGAGAGTATTGTAAGGGGCTGTGGAAGTGTAAATAAGTCGTGCAGCAGGAGCAGTTCGTAAGAAGAAGAGCAAAAAGGAAAAGACCCTGACTTGTTTGTTTGTCAATAGGTGAGGAATAAGAGAAGGCAATTTCGGCACTTAGGCAAGGACATTGTATTTCCGTCTGTTCTGTTCTATCTATTATCTAGTCAACTGCTGACAGCAAATAAACTGCTTTGCTATTAGTAGAGAGAGAGAGAGAGAGGGCTAGTCGTGGAGTTTAGTGCTAGCTCGTTGGCAGTGGATGTGAAGCCAAGCAGAGGAGATTCGGATATCAACTGCATATTTACGTGTCTATTCCCCTCAGTTTTCTCCTCCAAATTTCAGTTGCTTGCTCTAGGACTAGCACACAATGCTTATGTTTCGACAACGACAGTCTTTCCAATTATTGTGCATTTGATCCTTCTATCTGATGCTTTCAGCTGAGTAAACGCAGAACAATACAACCACTGCCTACCTACCTACCTTCAACACTACTCTAATAATATTATTATGTAGTTGATTTGCTTTGCTTTTATGTATTTTACTTTCCAGCACATCCTAAGTATATGCAAATAAATATATAGCCAGGAGCAGGGCCTACTTGCCTACTCCTATGAGAACTATACATAGGCATAAGTAGGCATTACAACTTTACAAGTACTAGATGGGTGGATGGATGGATGGATACGTTTTAAGTGAGCACATGGAGCTGATGATTGCTAAATAGTAGCAAGTCTTTTTGTCTTCTCTTCTCTCTCTCTCACTCTCCCTATAAATACTACAGGCCTCACTTTCGACAGTCCTCATCAGAATTACGTAAACGGTGAGCATGTAATTGCAATCTGCATCCTCCGTTCTCTTACACGAGAGCAGAGCAAAAGCCTTTAACTCATCGACGGATATTCTATTACTCCTGTCTACATAGATAGGACGATAGGGCCTTCTATTTTGCATATCCCCGGCCGAGTCATTTCGCTCTTTGAACTGCCATTAGCACTAATAAACAGATACAGGAGCACTACCTTCAATTACTCAGATCTATCATAACATAATGCTTCATGTCGAATTCTTTCTGTCTCACTATTTATTAGGAATTATATTGCTGGCATATAAATTATGGTGTTTATATCATGGAGTCTCTACTACTAAAGCTTAAAATTCGAGCTCTATTTCCAAGTTTACTTAAGGATAATGCTTTCTCATTCCATTTACAGTCCTGTGTGTCTGCCTAGCGTTATATGCTATAGTTACCCCATTTTTTATGGATTGTTTTTCTATTAGTACATTGTAAGGTAGTAGGTCTATTGAAGTCGTTGTAGAAAATAAATTACTAAGTTATACTCATTAGCTAGAGCTGGATGGAAGGATAGAAACATGCGTATAGAGCCATAGTAGTTTATCTGCATGCATACTCACTCACTCCGGCCTACCCTACGTCAATCGTTACAATAAATAAGTGTTTACATAATGAAACTATGTAAACTAGTGCAGTTCAGTGCGCAGTCCGCAAAATCAGCGAAAAATAAAGACAGCTTTGCTCCGTAACATTAAACCACAGTACAATACAAATATCCACATAAATACATTAACTTTCCATACTGTGTTGCAATTCATATATTCAGTTTTATGATAGGAATACGAGTCAAATAGTTTTGCCAGTACCACCTCTCTGGCTGCTTTGCTGTGTCTTGAAATCATATACATGCTTACTTACATTTACGTGTATACTGTTTGAAAGGATGAATAAATAGAACATGGTAATAATATTTTGACTTCTCTGAGTTGCACTATTTGGTTGAATGAATTAGATTAGCTAATAGGAATAATAGATCTCAAATGTGCAAATAATTTAGAATTGGCTGTATTAGGATTCGGGCATGTGTCGCTGCTGCCAAATTGGAGGACATCAACTGAGAATGAGACTAGGGCAGAGGAGATGACACTATCGGCTCTTATACGTCATAAACAGACAGTATGACTCGTATGAGTATAGCTAATAGCTTCATGAGCTATATCTGTCCATACTACCTACCTGTAGTGTGAGTGCATGAGATTTGTGCGAGAAAAGGAAGAGGAGAAGTTTGGCGAGAGAACTGAGACTGTCTGCGTTCCCGTTCCCATCTCTCTCTCTCTCTTTCTCTCTCTCTCTGTGCTGGCTTCGTCGGTTTATGTCTACGGAAGACGGGAATGTGTTATTTGTGTTGTTGTGTTGTGTGCAGAGTAATGGAGTAAGGATTTTATGTCTATGCTATGTCTGGAACTGTTGTAGTGTTGTAGTTTGTATTTGAATTTGTATTTGTGTCGTTGGTGAGTGAGTGGAGGAGAGTTTTAGGTCGTAGTAGGTAGTGAGCTGAGCTAGGGAAAGGAAGGCAAGGCAATGCAAGAGAGAAGTGAGTGAGTGAGTGAGTTTTTGGTGGAGCTAGTTGATATAGCTAAATGGGTTGTTCCAAGTGTGTATGTTGTGTACAAACATGATAGATAGAGAAGAAGCGGCGTGCATGCATAGGGAAAATAGAAAATAGAGTCGGGCAAGAACTGCTAACTACTATGTACATGTAGAACTAAAGTAGAGCTGTGCAACCATTTTCGGGATTGGATTTCCCAATCAATAATGCTACTTTGAATGCACGGGAAAAACGAAAACTGCTGACAACATAAACAAACAATAAAACAAACAGTTGAGCAAAATCAATAGTCTCAGCCGAGCACGGAGTGGCTCTACATGTGCTCTCTCATGCCAACTCCTTCCCCATCATCATACATCGCCTCCTTTCCTACACTCACTGCCATTTCTCCATCAACAACTTTTCCTTCTTACAGTTAGTAATTTATGGTAAACAAGCTGGCTCTATGTCCGGTCCCTCCGACTGCTCACACCTCTCTCTCTCTCTCTCTCTCTCTTCTACAAAACAACAGCTAAATCCATTCCATTCATTTTCATACATTATATCAACATATTTTATATCCTCACATCATTCCACACATACACAACATAGTTAATAGGCATACTAGTATCCCCGCCCGGCTTACTATGCCTGTCATCCATTCTACAAATAGTTGAGGAGCCTATGTCTAGTATAGACAATGGTCGGGTAGAGCAGAATAGTATAGAGCCATGCACTAACAAACAATCCAAGTATGTAGAACAAACATTAAACTATATTTCTGTTTAGGAAAGAGAAAGAGAGAAGTCGAGGAGTCTCACAGAGGCCGAGCAAGTTTAGCTCCGTCAGACAACACAGTTCCCCTCCACTAAACAACATAACAGAGACGAGGACGATGACGATACAAATACAACAGAACAGCAAACAAGAACAACTAAACTACGTACACAACAACTGCCGTTCCGTCTCCTTCGTCTCTTCAATAACTGGATTGCTTATTTTCGACCTAACATAATCCATCTGCATGCATTACTCCTTACTCTTATAATCCTTCCCTCCCTTACGTATTGTTGGCTTAGCTTAGAACATTTTCGCTTTTTACGTGTCCATATGCCCTCTTCCCATTACTACATCCACATCCACCTCACTTTCCTTATTCCCATCTAATCCAAAGGATTTTTTCCATCCGATCCTCATTCTCTGACTTCTCTCGTGTACACAAGACACGCGGCTTCAATCCTCCTTCCCTTCACACAAATCACTGCAAACTACGTACACTTTTTCTTGATACACATTCAGATTTACCAAACGGATATGAACCAAGTGGCTTAGCTGAGATAGCAGATACTAGAGAGACAGATAGCAGATAACTTAGGATGACTACTAAATAGCCCGTCAGCCTTTTTCACTCTCACACATCAGAAAATCATGGGCAACAACACCACAGATACATAAATGGCAGAAGAAAAAGAAGAGGAGCGAGGAGTGAAATGAGAGAGAATAGCCACGTAATATTATGCAATTTGTTAGGGATGTGATGCAAGTTGGTTGTTTAGAAGAGTGTCTGTTCTGTACCTGGAGGAAAATGATGCCCCTATGCCCTATTGTTACTTTTGTTAGGAATGGAAAAATAAATATCATGCATTCACATCTAGAATAAACAAGGGACAAGAAAACAAGAGGAGGGAAGCAATAATAATAATAATATGTACAGGACTACTCTCTCTCTCTGTCTCACTTGACTGTGTAGTTCCTCTTCCAAGTTTCCTACACACACACATCGCATGGAATCCTGAGCCACAGAATATGCTCGATTGTCGTGGTTTCACTCGCTTCGGTTATTTCTATTTTCTTCCTACATGCATAAATATACATAGGACATAAAATAACACAATAACGTTCCCAACGTATCTGCTACATCACTTTTTATGAATCCACATACATATGTTCTGTATATCCAATGTAGCAAAGTATACTAGAAAAATGTTATAAGCTTAAAAGTGGTGCACTTCTTTGCAAGAGGTAAGAGCTACCTAGGTATCTCTTTTATCGAATTTAGTTGTGCTTTATAAATAGCAGTATAGAGATAAATATATTCTTGCTAGGTGTACTGTACACTGTCTTCATATTTTTCTCCTCAATTCTTTCTTCCCAAACCACTTTATATGGAGCAATATTGTGTAATATGCAATAAAATGAGACTACATGAATACAAAGAGCATTATGCTATCATCATTCAACTCTCTATATCATGGAGCATCATAGAACACATAATACACTTCACTTCACACTCAATCTCCTCATCACATTTATATGAACTGTGTACTGACACAAGATTTCAACATAATAACCCTAAGCATCCTACCACCAGCCAGCCAAATCAGTCACTCAAGTCAAAAAGTCTCCTCTCATCTCATCTACTCAAGACAGTCTCTTGTTTCACTTCTTACGTTGTTAAGTCCTTTTCCTCTCCTGCATAAATACATCGCACTTTTACTATGGCTTCATTCTCTCTCTCTCCCTCTCTCTCCTTATTACTGCCGTATATGCATCAACCGAGCACGGTTATTATAATGATACGAAAATCACTACGCTTCCTTCTACTCTCACAAAGATACAGTGGCTTATTTAGATTTTTTATACTCCCTTCCATCCTCTCCTTCACAAAACTACACAAATCCAGACTGTTTTGTAGTGTACTGATATACCAGTATTTTATTATTAGAGCAACTTATTCGTTCCGCAAGCTCTGCAAGTGGCAAGGTTGAACTTAAGTACATTTTTTTGTAAATTGGGGAGCTGCAATATAAACCAAAATTATACTCTCATATTTTACTCATTATTATTATAGTACACTTTTGAGCTACCTCATACTAAGGATCAGGTAATAATAATACATCATAAACTGTATACAAATGCCCTAACCCCAAATTATTACAATCTAAAGAAATGTGACATAATTTGAGGGATAAAGATAGCTGTCTGTAAATCCAAATTTATTATTATTATTTTCTCAGTGAAAATGCTATACCTTACTCGTAAAAGTAGCCATCAAATTTCCTTTGCTGCAGATACAAATAATAAACAGCATGGTAATAATATATCTGCCTAATTGGCGAATAAACTTTTTCTGAACGATCTTTGTATTTATTTTACTATCTCAAAGGGTTAAAGAGAAATAGAGACACACAAAAATGGTAATAATAATACAGAATAGCTAGAATATCGTAAAAGTATCCAACCATG